>JAUJPO010041468.1:0-18188 GCA_032270745.1 Tiaropsis multicirrata
AATGAATCGAACTTTCATTTTTACGCCTCGGCAAATAGGTCGAACCTTAAAAAAAAGGATCGGCAGTTAAAGGGTAATGGACGTCTTACAGTTGTACTATGATCAATTCCAATAAATTTGATAGTGTTACACTCAAGCACTACTGCTGCAGTATGTAATTCAATTGAAAATATTTCTTAATTTTTAGGAGAATTATTTTTTCACAACATAAATTAACATTGTATGCAATTTTAAGAAAGTAACATTTCTCAAAGCTTCTTAAAATTGTGTCACGAGGAAGAGAATAAACTTGCTCACCAATACCAACCACACAGACAGAAAAATAGGAAATTCATACTTGCAAAACTTCCCAATGCATAGACCCATTTAATCTTAAGCCATAATACCAACCCAGCAGAACACACAACGTTATTTTAACACATTGTTTCAACGGTCAAATGAAGTTCTGACGTTAGAACAACGTTGTTTGGACGTTAAAACAGCGTTCTGTGTCTGCTGGAAAACATTATCCAAAACCTCTGTAATCTACTTTTTCTATTGATCGAGGGGGAGGCTTTATTGAAAAGATGACATTGATAATTACTTAATTATAATACAACCAAATACGTTTTATATATTTTAGCGTTTCCTTTCTCTCAAAAAAACCGGTCTTGAAATTTAACGGTCATTATCTATCACTTCCGTCAAATTAGCCATTCAACTGTTGCTTGGGCGTGAGAAGGTCCTCATCGCTTAATTATTATCTGTTAATACCCAAATTCGCTAAGATATCACCAATAATATTGGCTTAATACTGAAATAATCAGTGTAATCTGTTTATTGTAAAATTGTTAAAAAGAATTTCAATGAAAGTATTATAGTTAACTTGGTGGATGGTTGACATTTAAAATTTAATTTATTTGAAAACGATAATTGAATAGAAATAACTCAACAATAATGCCTCCAATGAAACTGATAAATTCCTTGCGTTTTGTTCATCCGAAAAAAAAATATTTTTGGGTCTTGTCAATTTGTCAACTTCATGTTCATGCACAGTTTTGAAAATTGTTTACATTTCAAATACTAGGAAAGTTTATTTTTTATTTTGATCTCTAAAAAAAAACGTTTGAAATCGCTGATTAAAATATCAATCTTGTAAATTGTATCTCAGCAGGTCCATAACGTTGTTCCAACATTGTTTGGACGACCAAATGAAGTTCGGACGTTGTTCCAACATTGTTTGGACGTCAAAACAACCTTCCGTGTCTCGAATTTCGTACCAAGTACAACAACTTCCTTACATCTGATTTCTTCTTTTCGCTTTCCCAGAAAACCCCTTTCGGTTCTTTTAACTTCTTTTTCATAAATTGTGTATAATTTTTCCATGGATTGGAACCGAACTGTTTAGTGTTTCAATGTCTAATTTTTAACAGCGGTTGTTTCTTGATTCTCTTCGTGCTTTTCGCTATCATTATTTATATCTGCAATTAAGTCGTGAAAACCGACGAACATAAAGCTCGGATGCAGAGGTAGGCTATAACATATGGAAGAGAGTGCATTAATAATTTCATATACCTTTTATACCTTATATGGAAACCAATTACTCTCCTTGAATAAAATAGCCTAACCAGCTGCATTTGACTCTGGAAATGATCACCAGCTATGTTCTCAGGGAAATATTGCCACAGGAAAGATTGAGGAAATAAATGTTAGAATGCGATGACAAAATAGCAATGATTATTTTCAGCGTCGTCTGATTGCTATAAATAATATTGATTTTAAACGAAGCGAAGGAGGTTCACTTTTCTTTTATTAGAACATAGTTTATAAGAACATCGAGATGAAGAGTATGAAGAACTCAAAATTTGAGCATGAGAATTTTCCTATAATGAAGGCTTAGAGCAAGGCAAGCATTTTAGGCATATATTTGAGGGTGGGAGGAGTAGGAAGATGCACACAGATGGGTATCCAGAAACCCTCGAATCTAACGAGTTTGAATTTTGAGAATTTTGAGAATTTTGATGCCTGATTTTCGCCAATAATGGCCGAAAAAAGGGATTTTTGAGGATTTTCTCGAATTTGTTTCATTATTTTTTTTGATTTTTAGTGTGAGCCTAGAGTACCATTGTGGGTAAAAAATGGCTGAAAATACTTTTACGGCAAAAAATTCTCCGAGACAAGGGTGTTTTTCTGAAGGTTTTACATTTTCAGACAGGTTTCCCTAGTATGTAATTGACCTATAAATTGAGCTTCGTTCGTTCCTTCTTTCCTTCCTTCCGTCCTTGCTTCCTTCATTCAAAGCTTGTTCATGTTAATTTCATTTGATTGCCAGGTAGGTCCATACTTTGGTATCACTTGTTTAATTTAGAACCTCTTCTTATATTAATTGAACAATTGAAATTTTCATATCTATTCAATGATGCATTGTTAGTTGTGCAAATTCGAAGTGCATACCAAATGGAAGAGTGTGCCACATCAAAGAGTCCTTGTCAATCGATGTTGTCTCTATTTTCACAATTATTTCTTATACCAAACACAATTATGATTAATTATTCCATTATTACAACACACAGCTTTTATCCTGTACACACTGTGCTGTGGGGTCTTTTCACCTTGAATGTTTGTTGTTTTTTTCAAATTCATGAACTTTCACTATAAAATTAAATGAAGCTCTTCTTTTTTTCTTTGATATCATTTCAGACTCAGAAATTTCATATTCTTCTTCAATTTTTTCTCTTATGCTATTTGTGTTTGCGCCACAACAGAGTCTATTTTTAACCACAAGTGGTTATTCACTGTAAGAGTTAGAGTCGAGAGTAAGAAAATATAGAGTTTTTTTTCTGAAAATAGGAATCTGATGCAAGGATGCAAGCAAACTTTCAGAAACATAGCCAAGTCAAATCGAAACATTTATGCAGCCTGTGTTTGTACGTTAAAAATCTATTGTTCTATAGAAAAATCTATCTGACACATTCATTTCATTTCTGGATCTGCTCCTGATGTCTTATCTTGAGTAGTATTGCATCTTTTTGTATTTCTTACTTATAATCCTTGCAATATTAACGACGAAAATTCTTTTGGTCTCAAAAAACTATTTTCAATAAATGGGAATAAGGTTTTAGGACTTTTTTAGATCGCTTTTGACCTGAATTCTCATCAAAACAAGCGAGAAGAACTGAAAATTGCACGACTTGCTCTTTTTGGTCTTTTAACTCTTGTATTATAGCATTTTGTACATTTGATTTGTAAGGCTATTAGGTCAATTGCAAGAGAATTTTTATCTGCATCTTTGCTGCTCTTGCTCTTATATTGTAACCGTAACGACCATATGCAGACAGGGGTGTAGATATCAAATAATTCTATATTATAACCGTTTCTTCTAAGTAGCCTTCATTGTAGCTCTCGTTTAAAATGAGGCGTAAATTCAAGTGGGGATATCAAAATATGATTTTTTCCCCAGACTGGTCATTCCGATTTCCTTTGTTTTTTGTTCGAAAAATTAGTGCAGATGACACCTTTTTACCAGTAGCAGTTCCAGGCCTTTGTTTTACTTGTGACGTTTTTTGGACTTACTTATCCAGTGAGTAGGGGTCCGACCGGGTCTGTCATGTAGGGGTGTTTCAAAACTCACCTCGATTAGCAACATAGGAAAAGTTGAGAAGCTTAATGAATCGAAAATGGAAGGAATTTGTTTCGTAATCTTATATCACGGCATTTTCATTTTAATTCTTTTCAAAGTCGTTTTTAGGCAATACAAACACACTTTTACTAAATTTGATTTTTTTATCTGCCTCATTGGAAAAAGTGCAATGTTGGACACTTTCAAAAGCATCGAGTTATGCTGTGTTTTATTGGTGATTTTCTGCTGTTTTAAAAGGGGCTACAATCTTATGACAGACGTTGTTTGTCCATTATGGAGTTTTGTTCACCAGAGATGAAATGTTGCTAAAGATTTCTCATTTCTGGGAAGTTTCAGTTTCACTGAGCAAAAGTGTTTATTTACACGTATAAAATTATTTATTGGCTCAATAATACAATGATTTAGTTAACTCTAAAAAGTGAGGAAGTTTTATAGTTAGGTCAGCTACATTAAAAAAAAGATAAAAAAAATTGAAAAGATTCAAAACAAATTATAATCTCAATATTAATTTGAATTTTCTAAAATGAAAAAAAACAAATCAGTTTTTCAAAAAACTAATAGAGGTGAAAATTAAAACAAATCTCTACTCTGCAAATAGTGAATGAGGAATTTGCGATGATCACTTGGATACGTTACGCGATAACATAGTGGATATTTATTTGTTGAAAAAAGTAATTTTCACAAACTAGAGTGAGATTCCAATTTCTATTGTAATACTAGCAAACGACAATCAAGTGAAATATAATGGAAAAAAATCACTTAACTTAAGATCAAACCTTTTTTTCTCAATATACGATGAAACAGTCGATTTCTCAAAGTGCCGCAACCCCTACGATGTTGACTTAGCTGAGATACGTTAAGCTGAAATGCATATTAATGTGATCTATAGGATTCCTCCTTTTTTAAATGCCTCTGTTTGGTTTGTTGCCTTTGTTCCAAAACCTCACACGTTTTTTGTAAAAAAATCCCTATTTTTAAAAGCAGTCGTCCCTTTGTGGTTTGCCGCCTTTTCACGAATTTTCGCCATTTTCTCGATACATTTTTGACTTCTTTTTTTTGATCGATTTTAAAATTAACTTTTTTATTATTATTATTTTCAATCTCATTTTTATTAGCTTAAAGACTGGCGTGATTGTCTGTGCAAACATACAATGTAATAGAATTGTTTAGGACAAAACATAAAACAATCACTTTTTCCCCCTTTTTTGTGAGGAAAATAGGGTACCTCTCTTTTGCTTCTTAACTCTAATCTTCAAATAGTGGTGCGAACTCTATGGTCTTAACCAATTATATTGAGAGGAGAAATTTACATACTAATGCAAAACAATCTTACTTGAAAGTTGATCTCCAGGTTCGGCGCGACTTCAACATCTCTTCCACGTCGACGGTAACATCCATTGTATGTCCATCCAACGTTCAATCTTATTTTGATGAAAAAGATAGCAAGGGTATTAGAGAAAATATGCAACAAAAGTCTCTATTGAATTTGTTTTGTCTATTCTGATCAAAATATATAACTTGATAAATATGAGAGAATAGGGGTATCACTCGCGAAAGCTCAGGGCATGAAAGTGAGCGGAGGGTTATATAAATATTTACTTTTTGATACAGATTTAAAGTTGAACAGAAGGACAGGAAGGTGTGTCAGGTCAGGAATCATTGGTGGATACAGAAGGAACTGAGAGCTTTTGACGGAGAGTGTTGCTTTCGTCCATATTCCTTATATGGAAAGCAACACTCTCCGTCAAAAGCTCTAAATACTTTCACCAAAGTTATATCATTTCCTTTCTGTTTAGTTTTACCATTCCCAGCAGGCACAGAACGTTAAGAAATTTTTCTTAAAACGATGCGCTTTCTTCTTCTTCTCATTTTCTCCAGTGCTCGGTTTTTTTCCGCCCACCACCCATTTACGCCAATAGACTGTATCAAACTGTGTCTTGCATTTCGAATGAAAATATGTTTGGAAGTTTAAACAACGTTCCAGCCTGCTGGGATCATTTAGAAATTTTGTCAGTACGTTGTACGTTGTCTCTCATCTTCAGCATAACAGTCAGTTTGATTTGATGTGATTGATATCAATTTTCTTTCATTTCTTATGTTTTGTGAGGTTGTGGACCTTCCGATTTGAGACCAACCAAGTTTTTTGTAGTAAAGTCTCATAAACGCGAGTTTGATCAAATTTTGTTTCTTTTATTCAATCGATTTTTAGAGACTTTTGGTATAAAGAACGACATGGTCTCAAATTGGAAGATAAATTATAATGTCGTGTCTCCTCTTCAGGAACTGTTGACTTCAGCAATAAGCTGACTGGTGATTTACCAATATTGGCAACTGTCTTTAAACTACATATTAATTGTCAGAGGCGGATGCTGAAGGTATTCAGACATTTTGAGACGGAGAGTGTGGACTTCCATATAAGGAATATGAGCAAAAACAACACTCTCCATCAAAAATTTTCGCTGTACCTTCTGTACCCGCCACTGTAGTTGTCTTCTTTATCTTGTGACCTTTTTTAATTGTTTAAATATTTTCGAATATTCAAAGGTTGTCAATTCTGGTCAATTTTCCAGTGATATTTTATAGAATTTATTCCTAAATAGGGGTGGTGACCCTATAAATATATGCCTAAAATGCTTTCTTTGGTTTAAGCTTTCATTAAGAAAATTCTCATGATCAAATTGTGAGTTCTTCATATTTTTCGGTAAAATTTACCACCAAATCTGCGAGGGTCGATGTTTTTATAAAATTAAAAAAAGAGTGTAGCACATGTTTTGTAACTGTCATGTTTTGTTAGTGTTATAACTGTAGGCGTGGTGGAGCAATTTATTAGTACTGGAACTTTTAGATTTATGGTTGACGTCACACTATGTGTAAAGAATTATGTGGCCAGTGACCACACACGGTAGGCTGTTATTAACTTCCCACTCATTGCAATATCGAAATGTCTCGAGTTAACTCGAATGTGAGTTTAACCTAACTGTACGGAGCAATTAGATTTGTCAGTAATAACAGATGATGGTAGGAAAGTACCTGGTAAAATTTTTGTTGGTTTCATTGTTTTTGAGTATCTTCAGTATTTAAGACGAAATTTCTACAAATGTATTTCCGTTAAATTTGTATACCAATGAAAAATCGAATCTTTTGTCTGTCATCACGTAAAATTTTAAGAGACTACTATTTCTTGCAAGTTTGTGTTTATTCATAGGAGCTTTATTAACTGGATTTTTGCATTGAAATTAGCGTAGTAATGATTAATAAATTTGTTTTCATATTTAGTTACACGTATTTCGTACTATGTCGTACTACACTTTCCTTTTCAATATATCCATTACGTAATCTTTTGTACGGAAAGATCCTAAAAATCCGGGTGTTTGCCATTAGTTTTGATCTATTTCCGTACTAAAAATGACGGGATGAATATCAGGAATTATCCCAGTGTGCACAGAGCCTTATTCCAACATTGTTGCGCATGCGCATTATCTACGTGACTAAATGAATTTTTAGCAAATATTAGGTTTTGTCTGTTTTTGAAAAAATGCATAAACAAAACAAGCAAATCAGAGTGTCCGGGAATAAGAACGATTGTCGTTCTGCCCGGACACAGAGGCAATTATCTTGTTTAATTTTATGCTGCAATATCATTTTCTTTTTTTCTCTCGCAATACGTGAGAGCTATATACAAAGAGCGTGTCCCGTTTCGGATGACAGAGTTAATCAGAGCAATAATAATAATTTTTTTTGATTTCAAACTTAAGAACATAATTGTCCCATTTATTTCACGGTGATCATGATGACAATGAGCGAGCTGATGAAGGAAAAGAGAGAGAGAAGAAATCGCTTCTCTCAAAATCTATTTATCCCATTCCGCTGGCGGAATACTTCCTCTCACTTTGTATATGTCTCTTTTGTAATTTATATAGTGTACAGTATAACATTTTGGGTTTCGTTGCTTTTAAAGTGCAAAGGAGTCTATGCTATGGGGATTGATTACCTTCTGTCCGTCTGTTACATTAATCAAAAGGTTTTTTTTAGCTGCACAAGACAGATTTAGACTTTTGACAAAGGTTCAGAATCGCAATATTTCTTCGTCGGTGGTACAAAACTTGGTACAATGTAACATAATCTTAATGATTTTAGTCTAAGAAGGAAACCGTAAGACTTGAGTGCTCTCAAGATCTGATCATCTCTCCTTAACAGCTTCATGACTAGCTTTATAATTTTCCTATTTATCTTGTTCATTTTCAGAGTTAAATATTGGAAATTGCTGAAGAAGAAGAAGAAGAAGAAGAAGAAGAAGAAGAAAAAGAAGAAGAAGAAGAAGAAAAAGGGTAATAGATGGAAAGAGAACGAAATATTTTTATCAGGTGAAGATTGGATATTTTGCAAGAGTTGCAATACAAGGAGTAGGGAAAAGGTATAAAAATACCCCACAAAGGAGGAGGAGAAAGTGTAAACTGAGAAGGCACTTTAGAATCTAATCTAAACAAAATCCCTTCTCTCTCTTACACTCACTCGCTGTTGCTCTCCAGCAATGTCGTCCAAGAACAACACAATGTTTTTGTCATCGTTGAGTGATCCGCTGATGCGTAACAAATCACAACTGAATTATAAACACAAACGACGAAACATTATATCAACAACGACGACACTGAGAGAGGACATGGCGAAAGTGAATGAACACTCGCCGCAAGGATACAACAATAATAATAATCAACATCAACATCATCAACAACATTTATTGAACCATCATCACCACAACCATCATTTATCACCAACAAAAATGACTGTATTTGACGAACGCAGAGAGATTGAACAGGTTCTCGACTGCGTGAAAAAGGTATGTGTTTCTATATGGGTTTTGTTTTGGTTTATTTTTATTCCTTGAATATGCTTATTTTTGGATATAAATTGTCAATACTTTCAATTTTGAATGGACTTAATTGGATTGTTTTTATTGGTAAATGCTTTAACAGCAAATAATGAAATTTAGTTTAGAGCAGTTTGCTTAACTGTTTCACTTACTAGTCATAATCGTAAAAATTAGACTTGAAAGATCTTGTTTTCTCTGAGACGCCTTGAATCTTTATCATATTAAAAAAAAAAAATTTAAACAAACTCAAAACCATAAACTGCATTTTTGATTAGAAGATTTTCTCAAAGCAATGTTTTTCCTTGTTATTGTTGAAGAATTTTAAATGCTTATTAGTATGTTGACCATTATATTTTCAAAATTTTTAAATTCGTTTTTCATCCAAACTGCAATAAATTCGAGGAGGGAGGCAACTTTATTGGATTGCGTAAAATATGTTCTCTGTTCGTTTCTATGTGAGACAGCATTATGTCGAAACATTCTAAAGTTTAAAAAATCTATTTATATTGAAACGCTTGATTTTAGAGTTTTTTTCTCGATGTCGTGACTGTCAATTCTTCTCACATTACTCTCTCATACATAATTTATCCTGTACGAACCAAGTATACGTATTAGGTTTCAGAAATGGTTCATATTTTTTGTCATTTAAGATTTTAGGGGATAGTCTTTTCTTACTCCATATTTTGCACCCAGTATCTTCAAAGTTTCCAAAATATGGGTTTTTCTGATAGTCAATTCGCAAATAACAGGAAAATTTCACTTTTTTTTAACCATATGTTTAACCTAATCAACAATCGAAAGATTCATAAGGTAAATATGAAAAATATTATGAAATAAAGGGGAGAAGAAAACACTCAAGGATTTTTTGATAATCCAAGAGAGGATGATACTTATATCCTAGGCATATATATTTTTAAACAAGGATCCTTATTCAATCTTTCATTTCAAAACATTGACGTCCAACTATGGTCCTATTAGTGACCCCCTTCTCTTCAGAAATGGTCATATGCACCAAACAAAAACATTGCTACCATTTGCACTTTTTGATTGTTTACTTAGTGTGACCACAAGTACTTCGTCATTGAGCACGGATTAAACTTTTTATTTTGATGATGTTTTTTTCACGCTTCAAACTTTTTTGAAAATGTTGATCAAAAATAGATCTGAATTTGTTTTTCAGGAAAAACAACGATTTGATTAATTAGTGTTTTCATGTAAACATGTCACGTAATACTTTATCACGAGTGTAAGTGCTCTTCAGACAATAAATGTTTTTGGCAATTCATCCAACAAACAAGCTTCTAACCCCACGCTTGTTTTTGAAAGTGCAAGCCCTTTGGTTTATCTCAATTCAACCCTCTTTTTCTTGATGACAATAACATAACTAGAATTTATAGGCTATCTTTATCATCTTCCTCAATATAAATTGAATTATCTAACTTAAAGTGCAAATGTATCTGTGGAAAATGATTGTAGCCCGTGGAATGTTTTTTACCCTTTTTTTAATTTTTTTTACCCAAAATGATTCATTCATTCATTCATACATTCATTGACACATATTTAAGAAATCTTAGATTGATTATTTGGCAAAACTGTTACAATTAAATCATAAGTGTATTTTTCCCTAATGATAGTTTATGGTATTTTAAGAATCCGCATTAGGGTATATTTTCATCTTGAAATGTTTACATTTTTCTTATCATAATCCCCTATGAAAGGCTTAAGAATTCTTGCACGTTCAGAGAACAAGTGGAAGTATTAATCAATCAAGTTGTTCGTTACAATGACACCATTTTTGTTTGTTCGTTGGCAATGACATCATCATTATCGCATAAGTCAATGCTCAATTTAAATTGAATTTCAAACACATCCATTGTTTGTCTCGCGACCTGGACGTGTCTTGATAAAGTGCTATTTTAAGATATCCAAAAGGAATATAGTATTGTCATAGTCTGTATAAAAATCTTGTGTTTACATTTTGAACTTGCGTACACAAATTGGTTGGTTTTGCTCACTTTTTGATCATGTGGTCAAAAAATAGACCAATCCCAAGAGATTACTTATGTTTTAAACAAAGAAAAAGTTGTCAAAAAGCTATATAATTACATTTCCAGACCAGTGAATCTTTTACTGACTATGGATAAAGCGCAATTTTAGGATACCCAAAAGGGCTAGATATTGCACACCTTCTGAATGACATGTCAGATAGAGAATTTTTGGATTCCATTAAAACTGAATATAATTTTGCAGATAATTAATTGACGACGAAGAAAAAAAGAAGTTGAAAAAAGAAGAAATCTGTCAGGCGCATTAATTTTCTCTCTTGATTATTTACATTTTCCGATGGTGTAAGAACGACTTTTCTCTCTTTCTCTCTCACTCTCCACAAATGTAATTGACTTCCTGCGTACGTGCTCACTTCTTGACCATGAGAATGCAATCAACAGCTTATCCCGCACCGCCAATTTAATTGCATGATCTCAAAATTACGCATTCCATTAATACACCGTCTACACCAGACGCAATTAAGCTACTTTTAGACGAACTCTACCACTTTTCAATAACACAATTTCTCCCTTTCTTATTTGGGTCAAAAGGTCAATAGGTCTTAGTCCTTCCATACTACCTTGACCTTAATGAATTTTATAAAAAATGTTTTAGAAAATTAATATAGTCGACAATTTTAAGTATGAGTTTTTCTTTCCACTTATAAATTTAAGTTTTAAATTTAATATTTTTGAAATCAAAATAATTTGTACTTGACAAAAATATAACCAAAGCAAAATATTTTCGAGTGACGCGAGATCATTTAATTTTGACGTTGATGTTGCTTTGAATTTGAATCTAAATCTTAAGTTTCGCTAAACTCGCATAATTATTTCTGAGATTTCTGAAATATTTAAAAAGTTTTGATCTGGGGTGATCTATTTCCATTTTTTTTTAAAGTAATTAAATTTTGAAACGTAGTTACATCCTTACTGAATCTGAGAGGAAAGTCAATTTTAATAAGCGACCAATTTCTTTTTCGGGAAACAAACACCGGGCAAAATCAATTATCTGGTATTTATTTTTCGCCCTTCTGTAATTGTTTTTTTTTTTGGAAAAGAATTAATTAATTTTTTTTTAAACAGGTAATGCGAAGAAAGTTTTTTAAAACATCCCTTAAAAAAGCACCGGTTAGATTTATCACCGATGTGTATATTTAACCAGCCTTATTGACTCTGTTTTACTAAGTTTTCCCATTGACACTTGAAAATCCTCTTGTTTTATTTTTGTCGCATTCGATCCTTAAAATAAATAATTTTGAGAAAATAGTTTTTAAAAGTGAAATAAAATTAAAAATGAAATAAAGTTTGCCAATGAAGAGCAATGATTTAGAGACTGTTTTTTATATATATTACTCCTCCAAAAAATTTACAACTTCTTAAGACCACCAAAACTAAAATTTAGAATTTTTAAATACAAAACTACAAATCAAGTTAAAGCAGGGGCTCCCCTTTGAGATCACTAAAATCGCTGAAACATTTTATTTAGTTTTTGTGTGTTTAAATAGTTTATAATTTGAGAAAATCGTGAAAAGTTGATTGACATTAACCTGACCGCGGAAATAGATGATATTCTTGCTTGATGTTTACAAACGAGCTTTAATGTGACGTCACACAGGATTAGACTAAGTCTTTAGGAGATTAACGAAATTCTCTTGCCTATCCATACTGGCTGATACTTGCGCGTGCGAATGACGCAACATCTACTGTTTGCTGTCAAGCCCTCTAATAATCTCCATTGTTCTTAATCTCTTCTCAAATTGAATTTTGAACTATTGTGAAATCTTTTTGGATCTTTTATTCTCTAAAGCTCGAAAGTTTTCACACATCATTTCTCAGTGTTTTATATTGCTCTCTTTCTGCTTTATGCATCTCTCTATCCATCACTGCCAACGCCCTAAATTGAATTCGAAATGTTTATTGGTTGTTCCAGTAGTAGTTTTCTAAAGAGTCAAGATTTTCGAAGTTTTCCAATTTGAGTTTTAAATAAAAACGTTTTTTTTGCCAAAAATTGTGTAAAAAGTTACCCAAATTCCAAACTTTTACCCAAATTTCCACATTTTTGTCAAATTTTCAAAAAAGCACCCTACGCGGAAGGGATTGTCAATTTACCAGTATGGTTTTTTACGAAAGGCGAAAAAGGGCTACTTACTCATTTGTAATTTGGTTCGTTCATAGGATGGTTGTCGGTATTACAAGATACGATGGAAAGACACGTGGGAAAGTGAAGACTTCTTAGCACCCTTCTCAAGAACCATCAATGGATTCTGGGAAGATGTACAGGTTAGTCATATGTTGTCATATCCTAGCAGGTGTGGAACGATGTTTCAACATTAGAACGATGTTTGGGCATTGAAACGATGTTGAAATAACGTTGTTTGCCTGCAGAATGAAGATGAAAATCTTTCATTTAATAATTGTGTAATCATTCTAGAAATGATTATAATTCCAGAAATAGAAGGCTTCTTCAAATTTTCATGTTCTTGTAAAAAACGTGTATGTAGAAACCAGGATGGCAGAAAATAAAATAAAAAGTGAATAATTGATATTATCCTGGTTTCTACGTGGGAGTTATCTTAGCTGAAAATCTTTTTTGCAACAGCTGTAACTACGATTATCAAGGCTTGATCATTTTCCATAAGTAACTCTGGATCATTTTCTTTAGGCTGCACGAAAACTTGACGATGAAAAAGAACTATCTTTATATAACAACAAACATGACACAAAACAACTAGACGAACCCCTACAAATACGTTCAGAATCGCCCATTCAAGACCGCCCACCATCGCCCGTATATAGAAATGGAGGTGAATACTCCCCTCAAGCATGTGACTTATCAGACCACTCCCCATACAACACCTCCATGAAATCACCATCTAGTGATATATCAGACAGAACATACAAAACAGGTGATTATGACGAAACTTTAACTCTTGAGGATAGCTCAATGCAAGCCATATCGAGTGGACGCCGCAAAGGTAAACCAAAGAAACTTGTACGCGACGAACAAAGCGAAGAGGAAAACAACACTCTGAAAGCAGGTCATCCTAATCCAACAACACTTGAACCACCGCCTCTTTCTCCCGCCCATTCAAACGCTTCGGCGGAAGATCTTCTAACAGTAGAGATACCAGAAAACCGGTCATCATCCACCTCACCGCATCATTCGACTACGGAAAAGAAGAACAACGGAAGCGTGGAAGAATATCCGGTCATGATCATTCAGGAAAACTCAGAAGATCCAATGACACGGCCAAATGTAAGTAACAAGAAGTTTTTCAAGTTGTTTCAACATTAAAACATTGTCAAGACGTTGAAAATACGTCTTATCTCTGGGAACAACATTACTTGAATTTCTCACTGTTTTATAGTTTGCCTTGATTGGAATTACAATAGAACGTAATACATAATTAGCCTCTTTCTACAAGCATCTATGCGAAAAAGTACAATTGCATTTCCTGTGTATGTTCGTTTTTTTGTCCTATGTGATAACATGAGTACGATGTAATCGTATGGTCTAAAAATGATATCATTATTCATTTCCGTTTCTCAATAGAAAACACAAATCCACAAACCGGACAACTTGCGGTTAACCGAAGAGCCATCACGGAAACGACCTCGTATCCCATCACCGGGATACGTACATAATTTTCCAATTACAGTTCCATCAACCGTAGCTGGAAGACTCTCGCGGAACGAAAAATACACCTCGCCTGTTCCGTCACCGGATGAAAGTCCTCTCTTTCCACGTGTTCCGCAAGAAGCTTTTCACCCGGAAAACTACTTTTCCGCTTATCCAGCTGACCGCTTATTCAGACCTGTTCGTGGATATCACCATAACAACAACACACCACTCATGTATCATTCCCAAGTCATTACCGGTCGTAAAAGATCCCCAGTTCCGCATTACATGTATACGGACATTCACAATCCGACTGCATTATCTGCCACTAAGCCAACGTCAAAGTTAGAATCGTCCAACCTCTTGTTGAAAGTCACTGAACAACACAATTCTTCTAAACGACCTGATACTATTCAACTTTATCCAGGTTATCCACCAGCCTCAATTCCACCACCAACACCACCACAAAACAAATCTCGAACCAAAGAAAACACGAACAGTAAATCTAAAACACCTACCAAATATCTGATCACGGCAGACGGGGAACAGCGTCCTCAATGTCCCGAATGTTTTCAGACATTTAAAAAACGAGCAGCTCTTGAACGACATATGATGATTCATCGGGGAATCAAACCATTTCAGTGTCATTTCTGTAACCAACGCTTCCGACAAAAACATCATCTTCAAGGACACGTTATGTTACATACGGGCGAGCGGCCGCATTCGTGCGCGCTCTGCAACAAGCGGTTCCGAATGAGACATCACTTATTGGAACACGAACGCATCTCACACAAAGTTTTCCGTTAGATTCCAGTCTTTTTTCTCACCTTCCAATCTTATCTTCAATGAAAAAATCAAAAGTTCTGTTTTATTTTTAGTAATAATTTTTAGGCTTGACATTTTATTCTTTTTTTTTCTTTTTTTTTTGACATAGAAAATGACTATAGATATATTTTTGTAATGTATAACTTTTTTTGACAAATTTCATAATCCATTATTTATATTATATTAACGTGCAAGGGGTATCAAAAACTCATCGGCACCCATCTTGTATGGTGAACTAACTCAAGTCACTTGCTATGAGTCGTTGATACATCTTGCAAAAAAAAACTAGACAGTTTTTAATAATTTGGGAAATTAACGCAGGGGGTGCGTGGACACTATAAAGAGGGGTTTTCAATTTATCTGACTAATTAATTTTGTGACATAATTTAAACGAGGTAATTCTAATTGATGAGAGAGGTGTGGAGGTCACGTATGCAGTATTTATTTGATATTGATGAGCACCAATTATCAATAATGACCTCTGTATACTTAATTACACGATATACATCTCTTGATATTCTTTTCCGTTTTTTTTTTGACGAGAAAAGTTTAAAGAATGTTGGATTTTTGGATTTTTCCACTTTAAAAAGTTCAACTAATTCACAGTACAAAACGAAAAGTTTGCTTTAAGTTGCAGAAAGAGACCTCTCTTGATTATTATTCTATCAACTAAAATAAGACTGTTTAGCGAAGCACACGGTATCTATTTTTAAGTAAAATCACTCAAAATGTGATCGACCATCATTATCCGCACTATATTTAGAAGTATGACCCTTGAGGTTGAAAGAGGAACTTCAATTACCTTTTTTTTATTCTTTTGTTTTAATTATCTGACAATAATAACAAACTCTCTTTGAATAATTATTTATATATCATCTTTGACATGGTTTCGTACCAAATTTTTTTACGGTGATTTTTTGTAATTTTGAAATAATTTTTTTATGTATGCTGATCTACTGATTTGTTTTTCTGTAAATAGCAAAAATAGTAATGTGTATAAAAAATTCAATTTTATTATTTTTTTGGACTAAATTTTGATGTGTAAATATGGCTAATCAAGGAATAAAAAAAACTAATGAACCCGCGAATTACTTATGATAATTCTGATATTATAATATGACTTTTTATTTTAATTTTCTTTTAGATAAATATTCTTGACAAAAGTTGACTAGTATATATATATATAGTGTTGACTATCCCACCAAACACAAGACGTCTTTTTAACGTCTATTCAACGTTGTTTCAACGTCTTTTCAACAGTGTTAAACAACGTTAAACACACACCCTGTGTGTCTTGTGTCTGCTGGCATATATCGTTAACAACTTTTAATCAAACTGACTGACGATTCAATTCAAACTTTTGTTATAAAAAGTTTCCAAACAAGTAAACTATAAAGCCTGTTGCAAAACGATTGTCAGGTAAAAAACCTCTTCCATGTAGAAACCAGGGTAGCACCACTTTAATACTTTTTGTTTCTTTAGTATCATCCTGGTTTCTACACATTAATTGTTTTTAGTGACAATCTTTTTGCAACAGACTTCATTTTAGGCCAATCATTTTTTATGTCAACAAACAATCAAAATAAATATTTTTTACTTATGTAGGTCAAAATTTTAGTTAGTCTAACATATTAAGTATATTTGGAATAAAGTAATCAGCCTTATAAACAGATAATCTTCCAATTTGAGATCACGTATCGTTCTTTAGTACAAGAGCCTTTTAAAATGACTTGAATAAAAGAGACAAACTTTTGTCTCGATGCTTTGTTCTCCAAACTCGTTTAAAAGACATTACTACAGAAAACTTGTGTGGTCTCAAATTTGAAGGTCCACAACATCTTTGTGTTCAGTTGAGCTTGTTGGATCCAATTTTCATTTTGTCAATTTTATCAATCTGTCTTCTTAAGATACAGGAAAGGAAAATTTTAAATTCAATAT
Organism: Tiaropsis multicirrata; assembly: GCA_032270745.1. Taxonomy (NCBI): domain Eukaryota; kingdom Metazoa; phylum Cnidaria; class Hydrozoa; order Leptothecata; family Tiaropsidae; genus Tiaropsis; species Tiaropsis multicirrata. The sequence goes on from JAUJPO010041468.1 coordinate 16,920, forward strand.
CTTAATAAAGTTTAGATTTGTGCATTATCTCTTATCGTAGAATATTTCTTTTAAGAAAAATTGCAAATACAGAAAGGACCTTTTTCGAACGTCAAGAAAATGTTCACAAGCCGTGTCAAGGTTCACTTGTAAATTGTGAGATGTACTTTTGTCTAGACAAAAAAAATTTAAGGGAATATTTTTCCTCTCTTAAAAGTTTGTTTATTTTGAATGTCAAAATATTGTCATGGAAACAAGAAAGTAAAAGAGAATCTGAAAAGTATCAAATTTAAAAATTTGTTATTCTTTGCTCTTATGACCGACCCATCCTTCCAGATTATTTTCAAGAGTTTTCTTGTAAGAACAAAACATGAATCATGACCTCGAAACGCAGTTCAGATTTCTTAATGGATTCACTTTTACCACGATTGAGACGGGTTGAATAAATTGAAATAATAAACTGCATAAATAGACCCAAAGAAGGCTCGCTCAAATTTATTTAAGGCAGTTTACCTGATGCTACATGGTAAGCCATTACACTATTCAAATTGGTTGTTACTAAAAGCAGGAACGAGAAATAACGAGAAGTAACGAGAAGTAACCAGAATTAACCAGAAGTAACAAGAAGTAACGAGAAGTAACCAGTAAGTAACAACGAGAGGTAACCGGTAAGTAACGAGAACAAGGCCTAAGTAACCAGTACTGTAGACACCGAAATGACACTTCATTGTCATGCAGCAGGTACTTTTGTCACAAGTCAATTTTATTATGGCATAACTTGACCACTTTTGGTACTGGAATTCGGACACCTATATCTCGTGATCGACTAGTTCGTTTTCCTTCAAATTTTGTATGTAGTAACTTGATAACAATACCTTGAAGTTGGCGTAATTGATTTTTGTCACCTTTGACAATGACGTCATAATTTGGTCCCTTTTTGGTACTGGAATTCAGACACCTATATCACGTGATAGACTAGTTCGTTTTCCTTCAAATTTTGTATGTAGTAACTTGATAACAGTACCTTGAAGTGAGCGTAATTGATTTTTGTCACCTTTGACAATGACGTCATCATTTGGTCCCTTTTTGTTACTGGAATTCAGACACCTATTATATCACGTGATAGACTAGTTCGTTTTCCTTCAAATTCTGTATGTAGTAACTTGATAACAATACCTTGAAGTTGGCGTAATTGATTTTTGTCACCTTTGACGATGACGTCATCATTTGGTCCCTTTTTGGTACTGGAATTCGGACACCTATATCACGTGATAGACTAGTTCGTTTTCC
>JAUJPO010041479.1:0-18184 GCA_032270745.1 Tiaropsis multicirrata
CGAAAACCCTACCCTTACGCGCCGCACTTACCTTGAGTGCCCCCCCCCCCGGGCTTGATTATTATAGGTTTATTGATCTATAGCTGGAGAGATCTTACCCGAGCTCAACTCAGTGCCTATATAGACCCAGCAGACAGAGTCACAGTAAAACTATTTTAGTTATTCATAATCATCAAAGATCCCGGTCCTTTAACTGGATTATTGGAAGATACTTTGTGTCCAGTTCGTTTTGATTGCTCTGCTCAAAAATCTTAGAAAAAACCCTAAGCTATTCCCCTTTTTGTGTCTTGATGCCTGGTCATAATGAGAAGGCAAGGAATATAAATGACTGAGGGAGGGTTTTTATTGTTTTCTTTTGCAAAAAGTTAGTGTTATTACGAATCTGAATGAGAATAGAAAGATCATTTATTATTAAAAGTCAACTTTGTACTTTCCAAAAATCCAGAAAAAATGCGGACCGAATCGTAGGTCAGGGTTAATTCTACGACGTAGCCAACTGGAGTTATGCGTCTCCAAAGTTAACAGATTTTTGGGTGACTTTTGCAGATTTCTCTCTTTTTATTTGCCAGCTACAATTATTAGCCCCGACCTCTGATGACGTTCTACAAGGGTCGGGCCTACTCATAAAGAAAGAATTACGTGGTTACGGCTATCCGAAACCTTGCAGTTTTCAAAAAACTACGATTTTAGGACCACTCTTCAATTACTGTTTACGGGTTTACTGAAAATTTAGTGGTCGAGTTCGAAAATAACGTGAAATGCAATTATGGCAAAAAAAAACTAGGAAATTAAAACGTCCGCGAAATTTTCGTGCAATAAAATATCAGCTATTACAAAGATTAACAACACAAATTATTGTTTTTTTATATCGATTCTATTTTCTAAAAATATGTCAGAAGTTATTTAGTTATTTATAACGAGTTTAAGGTTTGAGACAAACAAAAAAAAACTATAAACGCAAAAAAAATAACAACAACAAACAAAAATCCATCATTTAATAACAATAGAATGGGAATGTATACAAAATTAGAGATTGTTAAAAAATAAAGCTTTTTATTTGACAACAACTGTAACATAAATATTTCAGGGAATTTTTTCTTCTTGACACTATTATTAAAGAATGCTGACTGACTGAATACAAAATCCTACAAATTTCTTGTATTATTAAAGGGAAAATGCTGATTTTACCTTTTTTATTGAAAGAAAACGCAATATTTTCATGGCACAATTTCTCAAAATTTTATATGAGAAATCGTTATTGTTAGTTTTTTTTTAACTCGAAATTACATCAAGAAATTATAACGGGGGTAATGTATGTAATCAGCTGTATAGTAATTATTGATTTATATTTTTATCAGAAAGACAACTGAAAGCAATAGAAGAGAATGTCGTGATTTGCGATTTAGAATTTCAAAATACTCGACCCTTCAACGACATCTTCTAAATCTTTTAAAACGGGTGAAACAAAATATCTATATTTTGACAAAGAAGGAAGACGAGATTTTTGTTGATGCGTCGAAAAACAAATTATCATAATAAAACTTGCCATCATATTTCGTCAATGCTCAAAAGAAGAGACCTATTCTTTATCAAATTTTCAGAAAAACAAGAGAAAAATATTTTCAAAATAGTTAAAGTTTTAATTACAATCAATTAGAATTACGATTTCTATTTTGTGTGTAAAAAGAGGACCACACAGAAAGTTTAATTTTTTCATTTTTAGGGTTCGGTGAGTGCGTGCGCCTGTGTTAACTGTCCATGAGACGTCACATACCATTCACACACACCAACGGGAATAAAGAAAGATAAAATTAAAAAAAAATGTCAACGGCCAGCGAAGATTGTTATCATATCATACAAGTTTTGTTTCCGTAAAATCATTAAGTTCATTATTATTGTTGTTACTGTAATTACTTCGCTTCAACATTTACAAAGTGTACTCTCAAAGTATACCCATTAAAACGAATACAGAAGGGAAGAGCTTTTTGCATGTCGAGCATGAACATCAATATTCTCAACTTCTAATAGCAGAAGGTGTTCAGACCATGATGATGACATGTCGACTGGAGCTTAGGGTCAAGAGTTACCAGAAGTCGTGTTGTGTTGTTGTTGTTGATGTTGTTGTTGTTGATGAGGCGGTGGGTGTTGTTGATTGTTGGCAACATGTTGTTGATGCGTAGAGTATTGTTGAGTATTTCCAGTCACTGGTTGTGTTGGAATGTTCTCAAGGTGATCGAGACTTTGCGAACGACTAGCAAACATGGATTGACCTGTAGCTGGCCAAGATGAGCTCATTACATTGTTGCCGCCACTACAAGGAGGAAAGGCTTGGCAATGTTCGTGTGGCTGTTGAGGACATGTCGTAGATGTTGCCGTGTTGTGGTGTGATTGTACCATTTGCTGTTGTTGTTGTTGTTTGAAAAGATTTTGGTAGAATTGTTGTTGCGTTTCTTGTGGCTGTTGATCACTCGATGTTGCCACGATTTGCCCGTTGTTATGTGCCCATGTGACGTGAGGGTCGCTGGCACCTATAGTATTGTAGTGAGTCGTTTGTGTCATTGAGACGTTATGTTGCTGGTGTTGTTGGCTCGCTTCAGCCACTGCCGCAATTAAAGCTGCCGTTTGGACAGGCGCCGTTTTCGATTTACTGCGTCGCTCCTTGACCTCGAACTGGTGTAAAAGCTGAGAAAGATTCAGACCAGTCAATGAATCGGCGAAGTTAGTTTCGCTTTGCTGAGAAGGCATTATTATGGGAACACTGACTTTCCGTTGCGGAGTGGGCGTCCGGTCACCGCCTTTGGTTGTCGTGGTAACATCGTTGCTAGGCAACTGGTTGCTAGTAGTAACCGAAGGCGCACCTTGTTTGGTGTTCATTTGCTCTGCTTGTTTTTTCATTTTCAGTTCATTTAGACTGGGTTTTGCAGGTTTGACCTCTGGTTTTGGTGTTTTATTGTCTTGCTTGACGCCCATCAAATCCAACTGTTGCTTATACATTTCTTCCAGGTCGATCTTTCGAGAATTGTCTGTACTACTGTCTTTTTTGTCTTTCTTAGAGACTGAAGATTCGTTCGGCTGATAGTCTAACAGTTCCTGGGACCCGTGTCTTGATATGGTGCGACGCTCCTGGTGCTCGGCCTCGTCACGCCGTTTAGACTGCATGTTGGCCTCGCCAGTGTCACGTGAAGCGTCAGGGACGGCCGTGGTGACTTCGTGCGTACGCACCTTCAGCATGAGTTGCGCATATTCGTCGTTGTGGCGTTTCTGAAGCTCCGTCATTTCACGGCGATGTCTGGTAAAGAAAATTTGTAATATCATTATTTAAAATCACTCAAAAAAGAAAAACTAAGTTTTAAACTTTCAGTCTAAGCTTTCTCAGTATTTTTTCACTCGATGGTAGCAGGTTAACGGATGTTCATTTCATTCACAGCAAAACGTAGACCTACTTGTTTTTAATTTTGGCATAGTCCTCAGAGACGATAACAGCTTGAAGCAATGGCTCGGGAATGCTGTGCCCGGGTTGTTGTTGTTGTTGTTGTTGTTGTTGTGCTGGTTTGTTGTTCATTTGTTGTGGCTGTTGTTTGTTCTGTTGCATCTGTTGTTGCAGTAGTTGTTGAGAAAACGACGAAGATAATGTTCGAGTGGGTGCCGGTGGTCGCGACTGAATCTAGTTGTATAAAAGAATATAAAATAGAATTTCAAATTTGAGACCACGTCGTTCTTTAGTACCAAAGTCTCGCTTTAATACAGGAGACAAATTTTTGTCGCGATACTTCGTTCTCCGAACTCCTTTAAACCTCAATTGGGCAGGTTCGCAATCTCTCAGTGTTATGCTTAGCATTATCTTTGTTACCCTTGACATACACTGTTATGGGTAGCTGTTTTACCATTTTCTTATTAAAAAACCCCTCCCTTTTTTTCAAGTCCTGACAAATAGACCAAAAACTGAACACTAGTGACAGTGGTAATTTTGAACATAAAACAAGAACGCTGTCCTCGATAGCCCACAATGTATAGCGTTACATCGGAATAGAGCTTACAACGAATTGGGAAGCTTCGAAAAACACAAGAGAAGATATACACCCATACCGATTCAACTCGTTTCAAAGAGGCCATGATGCTTGAGGAACCAGAGGTTGGTTGCGCTGCTGCATATTGTTTAATGTTCTCCAGAGATCCAGAGGGTGTGACATTCATAACAGGTGAACCCGTGCGACTACTGCATCTCGAGTTATTAAAGCTGTTGGAAGCTGAATCCTGTCGACTTATTGGTGATTCTTGTGATTGAGGAGTTGCGGTGGCTGTGCTGGCGGTGGCGGCGGGCGTCTCCTCTACTGTTGCGGGGGCGGTGACCTCATCAACCAGAGGATCAAACTCCATTACGGTGCTGTTAACTCTGGAGACTGTCTTGTCAGATGGTTGCGTCAAGTTTTGGTCAACTTGGGAGTTGTGACGTGACAAACATGGAGAACCTGAGGGTGATGTTTTTGTAAGTTCGGTTGGTTTGGCGTTTGTTGAATCACCGACGTTTGGTGGTTTTGAGACAGTGTCTTGATTTGGGCTAACTTTCTCGACGGTCACATCCATGTTTTCAATTGAAGATTGTGGAGTCAGGGCGGCAGGTGGTTTCTGTTGGTCGGAAGCAGGCTCTTGGTTTGATGCTAAAACACTGGCGTATGTTTCAGAACGAGGTGATGCAGTAGGGGTTGGCAAGTCGTCCGAATGCACTTTCTGGACGCTGAAGCGACCACGAGGACTAACGACGGTCGCTGAAGGTAATGACATATCAGCAACTTTGGCAATGACGTCACTATTGATGACTTTCTGAACGTTGAACCTTCCAACACCACTTTTTAGTGATTTGATCGGCAAACCTGGTTCGACAGGAGGAGTGTGTGATGTGTCAATGACTGGCATCGAAGTCGGTGCGTCAGTTAACGACGTTTTCGGTGAGACGTCCGGCATATCGACATCGTCAGCGAAGTTGGGTAATCTGGCTTTAGATTGGATGCCTTCAGATTGTGTGAGAGAAGACTCGCTCTCTGATAGGCTACTGAAAGATGAGATGCTGTCTTGCGCTGTACTGTCTTCCGAAAGCTAAAAAAAGAGGAACATCAAATCTTGAAAATGCTGATTTCAGGGAGGAGATATTATAGCCTCTTCAGGTTGAAAAGATAAAACACCCTGTTTTAAAGTAAAGATACCATCTATTAATTTAAAAACTTGTTTAAATCAAAATCATTAACTTAAAAATATATACCTCATTTCCACTCTCGCCTGACGCATGTACACCACTATCCACTGAAAGATTGGCTTTGTGTGTATGAGTGTGGGTATGTTGGTCGTCTTCCGTTAAACTCTTGGTGTGTTCGGTGCATGTACCAACTTCGCCTCGTTCCACAGCCGCAATGATTTCGTTCATTTGGTTGACAAATAATTCTTTGTTCACCTCACGTAAATGCTCATGCTCAATCTAAAAGGGGGATAAATACTTAGTATAACAAGTACTACTACGAACTAGTGTAATAGCAACAAACCGATAGCGCAGTTGGGAGAGCAATCGCCCGGCAAGCGAGAGGTCGTGGGTTCAATGGGTTCAAATCCCACTCGATTCGTTACCATTGAGAAAACAGGGGAGTACATTAGATCTGTCGATTCATTACCAATAAGTATTATGCACTTGTTCTCACATACACTTAGTATAATTTTGAGCCTTCGACAGTTTATTTCAATCTAATACAATTTGTTTGGCTTTGGAACAACGAAAATGTACAGTAATTTTTTCGGGTTCGAAAAGATTTTAAGGGAGATATCATAGTTTGATTAAAGCCAACAACAGGAAAAAATGAAGAGTGTGAGGAACCATGAAAGTTCCAAAACACAATGGAGAAAATCCCGCACAATCTCGTTCCCAGGATTCTTTGTGCGCCTTTTGACGTTTTTTTATATGGCTTGATAATATAGCGCAGAGAATACCCTGGGAACGAGGTTGACAAATTGTTTACCATTTTTTGTGATATGTCTTCGGGTGAATCTTCTTTAATGCCGAACTGGAATGTGATCCGGTTACCAGTGTGTGTGTCGAAGGAACATTCAGCCACTGTATCATCACGGACACACAGTAAGGTGATCTTGGGTAGCTTCCCTTTCTTTGGCTTTCCTTTCTTGTTGGTTTGACCGAGGGGAGGCGACGAGCGACCCTGTTGCGGTTGCTGGGCAACGCCTTCAGCTATAGTTTGTTGTTGTTGTTGTTGTTGTTGTGAAACAGTTTCTGTTGCATCAACGTTGTTCATATTTGGGATGGTTGTGTTGCTTGCAGTTGTTGTGGTTGCTATGGAAACTTGAGTTTCGGCTGGTGATTTACGGCCTTCTTGTAGAATGGTCTCCTGATAAAGGATGCAAATAAAATTATAAGGTCTTTATTAAGGTCTTCAACTACAGGCAAGAGTTAAAATCTTATCTTAAGGAAAGAAATTTTCGCGATTTATGTGGTAAACTTGTGGGCTAATATTGCCTAAAAAGGTCAAATTTAGGTAGCAAATATTTTGCAATATGATTTCTCCGTGTTTCGCGGAATGACAGAAAACATGATACTTGCATTGAGAAACAGTAAGAATTATCAAAGAATAGTCAAACTTACGGTCGAAGGATTATTTTCCAGTTGGTCTGTTCCAGCAGCACCCGTTGCACTGGTTGACTAAAAAAAACAAGAAAGAAACAGCTTTACAAAAAATTCAAGAGATTCTACCAGCAGGTTAAGTGATAAATTACGTGGCTGATTTTCTGAATTTGTAAAAATATTGTTTGAGGGGTTTTACCTCTGACCGTTCTCTTGTGGTAGCAACGTCAGTAGTAGATTGAGTAACAACAGGTGGCCGAGGTTCGCTTTGCTGCTGAAGCGTTTCTGGTTCAATTTCGGCTGTCAATGTTTTAACTCCCCCACCGCCGCCGGCTCCACCATTACCACCAACGCTCTGCGTTAAATCTGCCACATCGGTGGAACTGGTGGCAGTACTAGTGTTGGACTGAGATGCAGAAGCGATCGCTGGTTGATGTTGCTGTTTGACGATGTCCTCCGTTTCAGATAGACCAACGTTTGAATCTTCGCGCGATCTACGTTCGGCTGCTTGAAGCTTCTCTTTACCACGATTGTATGAAGAGACTGCGTTTCGTATGGCTTTGACCACATTCTTCATATCATCTTCTTGGATGTGATTAGACTTGACCTTTAATAAAAATTAGTTTAGATTCAGTTCGCAAAAAAAGAGGTCATTTCTGTGATCCTTAAAGGTTCAACTATCGGACGCTGCTCCGGACAAAAGATCTTAATACGTTAAATTTTTTTGCGCAAAACTAGCCTTTCTAGTTAAAACAAAGAAATAGAAAGAAAATGTCCTTTTTAGTCTCCGGGCCTTCTTAAGACGCTGCTCTGGTCTGAAACTTAGTTAAGAAATTTTGATTCATTTTTAAGAAAATTCCTTTGGAATGCTATTTTAATAGGCAGGGAATCGCCTGGTGAAGGTCTAAATCACACCCATGTACGAGATTATTTTGAGTTTTTTATTTCTTGAGTGTTTTTTTAATATTCTTTTCATACTTTTTGTGATTTGTCTCGAAAGAATTGTCGCAGATATTTTTCAGCGATTAACCCTTCAGATTTATCAGTGGGAAAAGGTAACGGCAAGTGGTAACTTGGTCCAGATAAAGCTAGATAACATTTCAGATTTAAGATTAAGCAAAAATTAAAAGAAGGCTTTCATAAAGCAAAATCAAACCATTAATCAAAGGAAAATAAAGAGAGAAAAGAACTAGTCCAGACATGTTAAGAAGGAAGGAGTAACCAAGGAAACAAAGGGGGGAACATAAATCGACGTCTGCCGCCTTTTATTAAGAGAAGAGGAGAGATGAGAGAAGAAAGAAGTTTTAAAAGTCCAAATTATCAACAGCAAATTAGATAAACTTTTGCGAAGAGAATCGAAAATGTTAAAATGGAAACAAAAAAGTCGTGGTTTTCGCACAACCTGAATATAATTCACATGTTTTAAAAAGACGACAAAAGAAATATTCATTTTGTTCAGTTGAGATATATCAAACTACAGAAGCATGTGTCACATTATGAAAGAGAAAACTTCTAGTAGTAACTAAAACTCAATCTGCATCAGAGCGATTCAAGTGTAAAGGTCCAAAACCGCTTTAAAGCAAACAGTTGAGAAACTAAAAATTACCCTGGTTTTAGGTCCCTCCTAAGAATTTAGGTCCCTCCTGAAATTTAGGTACCCCCTAAAAATAGACATTCGTAGGTACCCCCTGTGAATAGGTACCAACTAAAGAACACAGGTTAGTAGGTACCCCTGTGCACTTCGTGTAATTTAAGGAAATCCTTACTAAGCACCCCTGAATCTCATAGAATTGAGTCTTTCAATTTATTTTTGCTTGTGCTTGAATTTAGATTGTGATTGGCCTTTGCTACTTAAGATTTCTTCAGCCCCCAGACCTTACAATGAGAAAATAGGTACCCCTGAAATTAAAGGTATCCCCTGAAATCAAAGGTATCCCCTGAAATTAAAGGTACCTCCTGAAATTAAAGGTATCCCCTAAAATTTTATTAAATTCCAACCCCCAGCATTTTTGACGAAAATTTTGGTTGAGCCATGACCGCAAGCAAACAGTTGAGAAACTGAAAACTACCTTATCGGACAGGACTTACTTATCGGACAAGACTTACTTATGAGACAGAATTATTGGTGGGACAAAATCTTTCCCCTCCCTCAATTCTTTTAGTCACTTTTATCCGACTAAACATTTAAAAACAGCTTTAAACCAAATTTTGTTCTGATAAAATTTTAGTCGGAAAAGATTTTAATCGGAGGAAATTTAAGTCATTTTTGTCCAACTAAAGCTAACCTACCCCCTCCATCCAAGAGCAAAATTGCTGCTCCCTACCTTATTGTTATTATGGGGAAGGTCGATCTCCCCCTTAAGAAAGGGGGGGGGGGGGTTCGAACTATGTATCTATTTTACCATTTCCGAAGCCAGTGTTTCAGGATCATCCTCGTCGATTTTGTAATCGAATTCGATGGCCTCATCTTGGCTGTGGTTCGTACGCTGACCTTTCAGCCGTAATGGCAGCACGGAGAGATTCTCGTCCAAGATGTCACTGACGGCTTTGGTGAGCTCAACACGAAGCTTCTCCGCTTGCAAAAACTCCGACTCGATCAAATCCTTGATTGTCAACCTACAATGATAGAAAAGGGGTCATCATTATTTGTCCTCCGAGTGTTTCTACAATCACCTTCATAAGGTTTTAGATTTTTTTTAAATAGCAGAAATCACCAAAAACATAGTATAACATTCAATGCTTTTGAAAGTGGTCTGTTGGCATGTGTTAGCAATAGCTGACCTTATTTTTTTTCAACCTGGAAGGAAGGAGCACATTTCTAAAAGTCTACAGCCAGTCTTTTGTTCAACGTTGTAAATGCAAAAGACTAAGACATAAACTTAGCAGGTAGGAAAGAAATAGATAGATTTCGAGTTTATTACAAAACAGAGATTGAAAAACTATCCCATTTGGATGCCACCGTTTACCTCTCACTTTTCTCTTTCTTCGTGCAACCTACGATCAACTTCCTGAGTTCTTCTGAATGCACTTTATTCAGAGATTCAGGAGGTACACCCTGAAATGAAGGAGAAAGAGGATGAGATGTTTTGAATAAAATAATTGTTGTCCCGTTAAAATAGGGGATAATTTGATATCTACTTTAAGGTGATTAATTTTCGCGGTGATTGATTTTCGCGATTTTCGCATATTTGACCGTTTTCGCGAAATTAAATCCTTGTGAAATGTTTAATTTCTTGATTCGCGAAAAGTAATCCACTTAAGCTATGTTGCTCTATAGTTCAAGTTCGGGGTGAGAATGCAATGGAAAACTTACTAAAATCTATAAAGTTTGAGATGTTAGTGAACTGTCGAGGGATAACTATTGATCTATGATACTGTAAAGTTGAAGACTCGAGGTGAGCATGCATTGAAAATTTTGCTTAAATCTTATCAGGTTAAACTTGGTACAGCTTACAATGGAAGTATGAGAAGTGTCATTGCTTAATGAAGATTTTTGGCAAGAAGGATTTTGAAAGGCACTTTGAGCTTTCGCAAGACATATTAAAGTGTTTACAAGACTCGATAAGTGTTGTCTATAGCTGGTGTTTACATTTTATACAACGACAACAAACATAGATTTAAGAGTGTATTGGCTATTACACAACCATAGCGATTAGTTCATTAAGATGGTCGACTCATTAACAAAACACAAAAAGATATTAGAATCAAAAACATACAATCAGATCATTAAAAGCAAACCGTTTGTCATTAATACGATCTTTTAAAGGAGAGCTTAGGATTGTTTTTTGTTTGAAAAAAAGGAAAGATTTCTAGCCAGCTATAAAGCTAGCCATAATATTATGAATGAAATAATTCAAATGTTTAGGATATCTTCTAAGAAAACTTTTTAGGAAGTGGAATGCGTAATGTAAACAAACAAATCGAATAAGACGGTTTGTAAGGTCAACTATCAAATCGGAATGAGTGTTCACGTTAGGGGGGCAAAACTGTAGGTAGATGGAATGCTATGTGAAGAAACATGGAGAAAGCAGAGGCGCATTTTGGTTGCCATGGGTTGAACGAATAGGAAATCAAAGCAAAGAACAGGTTGAAAAGAGACAAAATATTAATTTAAAGAAGACGTTGTTCAAAAGAATATAATAGGAGGGGGATTGGAGGAGATATTCCAAAAGACAAAACTGGGACTCTTAGGATTTATAATTAAGGAATGAAGAAAATCTTCTTTAAGATGGAGAAAAAAAATTAAACAAGTAAAGATAAAGGATTTTAACAAGAGCATATGGCGTGAACGGTGATCTCTTAAAAAAAGCTCAAGTCTGCTGGACTGCATAAAGAGGACTTGGTAAGAGAGGGAGATGTTCAAAGTCCAAAAAATGATGACACGTTTGTTTATAACGAGAACAAATTTTATAAGAACAAAGTGCAATCGAATTGAAAGTAACGAGAGCAAGATTGACATTTCACAATGAAGAAATACACTTTCTTTTTATAAAAACCATGAAATCTGAAATGAGCCTCGACTGTTCTTATTTTTTTGCCGAATTTAGGCTCAAATTTTTCTTGTTTGTCGAAAATAATTTTAAAAGCCCTATTGTTTTTCTATAGTTTATGATATAACCAAAAAACAGAAAAAATAAAAAAACAAAAACATGCACTTTTAGCCTCAGTACTGTTCTTAAATTGTTCTTATTTGTTTGCCATTTCTTAGCCTCATTGTTCTTATTTTAAAGAATGAAAAAGTGTATGTTAACAAGACGATACAAAGATGTTTTAAATAAGTTATCTTGGCATCAAAGTGCAACTGAAAGAAAAAAATAACGATAAAAATTCCACGAAAAAGATTGGTTTAAACGAGTACTTTTTTTTAATTTTATATAAGAAGCATGAAATCGATTGTTCTAATTTTTTACCAAATTTAGGCTCAAATTGTTCTTATCTGGTTCTTATTCATTGTCTATAGTTTAGGACATATCCATAAAAAACGCAAAAATAAAGATAAAAAAAGCACAGGTACTTTTAGCCTTAGTAACTGTTCTTAAGTTGTTCTTATAAAAAGACAGTTCTCACACAATCGCTTTCAACAAAAATGATGATAGAGCATTTTCCCGCAATCAATCATAATAAAAAAGTAGCAATTTTGTTCCTTCATACAACAAAGAGATCATAAATTAAGGAATGTCAGAAATGCTCCAAGTTTTTTTCTCTCCCTCTCTTTCTCTCGTTTATTTACATTTTTTGCGTGTAGGCTTTGTCATTTCTCACTCATTATGAAAAAACCACTTTTACAACCAGTTTGACCGGCCAGCCGATCTCTGGAATGTTGAACGTTGAACAGTCTTAAAAAATATATATAATTAATGTTGGTGCATTGCTACACGAAGTCATAATGGTGCTTGCATAAATTATAAAGGGATAAATTCTTGATGAAAACATTGCTTCATTGTTTCTCGAGAAAAAAAATTTTCGAGGGGGTTTTAAAATACAAATAAATATTTTTCAGAATTTGGCAACTTCCTTTCTCATCAAATTTTCATTAAACAAAAACGTCAAAAGTGAAGATTTTTTGTGTATTTCTTGAACGATGTCGTTAAAAGTTTGATTCAAGGGATTTGTGTGATTTTCTTTGACGTAACAGTTTAAAAACCTTTTTTTTTAATCATTGATGGAAGGCATTTTGAATGGTCAATGGAACAGCGAGAACGACACAAGAGGAGCATGATCAAAACACATGACTTCCTTTAACATATATCATCAGCATGATTATAAAAAAGATTAAAAAATCTCTCAAAAAGTCTTGAAGAAATTTGCAAAACGAAACCAGAACCTCAAGAAAGAGTCAGGACCTCCAATAACAACAAAGAATTTTCACTTCCGACAGAACTTGAAAATTTTCATTAATTTGGGAAAAATGTTCTGAATTTATTTTTATTTTTTTTATTTTTTTAAATACATGAGCTCGATTAGTATAGCAAACCCACCTACAAGCTACCCACTTGAGTTCATATATCATCGCAGCATATTTTTGTAAAAAGAAATAAAGCTGACATGCTCATAATACTGTAAAAGATTTGAGAAAGACAAGGTAAAAGAAGAGTTCTGATGCTTTAAAACCAGGATGTTGTGGAAACATCCAGAACTCATTTTGGCCAAAATGTGGATTCAAAACAATCGTTTTTGGCCATAATAACACGTTTCAAAAAGGAATAGTCAAAAAGGTTAAATGCAAATGTTTCAAAATAACAAAGAACAAAATCAACGACGTAGAGGTTTGAGCCCTGAATAAAAAAGATAGAAATGCATAGGGTCAATATAGACTTCTTCTCTACTTTTTTTTGAGTTTGTCCAAAATTATAACACAATGTGTATCATACAAAAAAGGCCCTGATATTTGTATTAAAAGCAAAGTTTTTTTGCGATACACAATGCATGAATGATGAAACTCTTACACTGGTCACACGACGATAAATTTGTGCTGGATTTTGACACTCCATATAAGGGTATTCACCAGAAGCCATCTCTAGCATACACATGCCAAAGGCATAGACGTCTACAGATTCATCATAACGCTCTTCATACATCTCAGGCGCCATAAACTCAGGTGTACCTAATAAGAGAGTGAATTAGATTGAACGCAAACCGAAAATAAAAAAATAAAATGTTTAACATACCTTTGGGAACTGTTAAAAAAGCCAACTCACACATAATACAACCTATTACTACACAGCATACAGGAGGACCTGCAAGTAAACGTAGCTGAAAAGGAAAGGTTAAGAAAACAAAAATGAGTATTTGCAGGCTTCCTTTTCATATATTATACCTGAAAATAAATTTGAGGATAAAGAAGATACACATTTAAAAAATCAATTGAAATATTCATTGTCATCAAGGGCAATAATATTTTCAAACCTCTAAACTGCAACCAACAAACCTGAAGCAGAAAACATAAGCAATTAAGTACAAAGCTAAGGCAGAGAAAAACTGGCATTAATGTTCAAACTAAGAAATCTTGTGTGAAAGATACATACCAATCACACTCTTGACAAAAGAAGCCTTTTTGAAAGTGGCTAGGCCCAGGTCTCCTAGCTTGAGCAGACCAGTTGTTCCCGTAATGAAAATGTTGTCGCATTTCAAATCCCGATGAATGATAGCAGGTACTCTGGTGTGAAGAAAATTAAGTCCTTTCAAGATTTGTCGGCACCAGTTGATGAGGATCTTCTCCTTTACTACAGTGAATCTCTTGATGTATCTATGAAGAAGTAAAAAAAAGGGATTCTTTGATTCCTAACAAACACCAATGAAAAAACTTGAGCTAATTGGTCAAGAAACTATGTGATTATCACTAGGATCAGAAGTCCACCAGACAACAGAGACCATTTTTCATTTGAGGCTATAGAATAAGTCTTTGGATGGGAAAGGAAAATAAGTATTCATATTTTTCATAAACAATGTACTAGATCATATATAGGGATTCACAAAACTAACAAAAAAACTTGTAATGAAAGAAAAACTTCTCAATCTATATTGTAAGATGAGTCAGTAGCCATAGGAGAAGCTCAACAGACATTGAATAATTCATTCATAAAACCATGAATAATTCACCGCTATAAAAATTCTTTGTTTTGATTTTCAACAAAGAGCTGAAATCCTCATTTTTATTCAAATCAAATATTCAAAAACCTTTGATTTTTGCACAATCTCTCATTTGCAAAATGTCCATGTGAGAATCATAAGACCAACAGAGAAGACAAGACGGTTAAATATGACATTCATTTCAAAGCATTTATACTCACGTTTTTAGAGTTCCCGATGTCATAAGTTCAGTAACCAGAATCAATTTGCGTTCTTTGGTGCCATTTTTCAAAGAGCTGGTTATTTCCCAATAATCGTGAAATTTGACAATATTGGGGTGTTGTAATGTTTTCAATAAGTCAGCTTCCTCTTTGAAACGTGCTCTTTCTGATCGACTCAGTTTTCGATCCTAAGTTTGAAGTAAAAGTATCATAACATTTTTATTAAAACCCTTTAAAATGCATATATACTATAATAGCAAAAATATTTTTAGTGTAATAGCAACCGGCCAACTTTAGCAAAAACAGGGTCGATCTGGTCTATCTATATTTACAATTACATTTGTCTCACCAAATAGCAACCAGTCAATAAGCATCTTAAATTATATATAATGTTGATACATTTGACTCAAAACTAGTGACTGGATGAATAAATGACCCACAATAAAAACAAGACATTTACTTGTAGTTCGCACCAGGCAACAGCAACACCAGTTTCAGTGTCAAGTCCTTTATAAACAGTCTTAAATGCACCTCTTCCAACTTCTTCATCAAATTTTAAAAATCTACCATCGCGACTTGCTGAAATTGCTTTCTCCTGTAATTCATCATCAATATCTTCATTGTCTTGAAGAATCTTTTTCCCACTTTCTAGCTGCTTTTCAGAACACAATAACGGTTCATCATTGTCGTTATCAAAAACATTCTCAGCAATCCTCAAATGATTTCTTGCGTTCAATTTTTCAATGTCAGTGACTACTTTCGGAATGGTGTGAATGTGACCGTTCTGCATGTTGTTATGCTCGTGTTCAATTTCAGTCATAGCCATTTTATTGGTAGAGAGTAATAACAGCGCTTTGGCGACATGTGAGACGCAGCTTTTGTTGATATCACCCAACGTTGTTATGTGCACTACTTCATCATTTTTGCTGATACTTATACGTAACTAAAAGGAAAGTTGAAAACTTTGATATAAAGTAAGAATGACAGAAGGTCTGACACAAAATCTTCAAAAATGAACCTATCTGATAATCAAATGAAATTAACCAAGGCCATAAGAATGAACAAACGAATGAATGAACACAGCTCAATTTATAGGCCAATTACAGCCATTACAAACACAGGGAAAGAGCACCTTTGTCTGAATGTGCGTATCTTGAAAAAAACTAAAACCACACCCCTGTCTCAGATATTCAACATCCTTAAAAACTATTAAAACACCTATGTCTCTCAAATCAATATTATGAAAAATACACCCCTGTCTCAAATATTATTTGATATCTTTAAACACCCCTGTCTCACCCATAAAAGGATGATTTTTAAGGGAAAAACTGCCATTTAAAGCTGAAACTTTTGAAGTATTCTGAAGTATTTAAGCTTTTTTTACCCGCAATGGTATTCTAATCACATTCTAAAAATGAGCAAAAACTAAAAATAGAATCTCCAGTAAATCCCAAATAACTTTTTTTGGTCATTTTTGGTCATAATTGGCTGCCAAAATTTTTTTCTTAAAATTGAGATTCTGTCACATTCCAGAGTATCCAAATTCTCAACTTGTAAAAAATCTGAAAAAAAACTAATGAACCAATTTTGAGAAAATCCCCAAAAACCTCTTTTTCAGGCTGTTTGAAAACCTTTTTAATTGTCATTGTTACTGCAATGTACTAATTGCTGATTAAGTTTGGCGTTCTTTGTGCAATACAATAATCAATGGCAAAGTTCTAAATAATATTATGGCCAAATCTGCCAACTTTTCTTCCCCATCAAAATTAGTTCCATTAAAGTAGGCAAAAGACTACCCAAAGACCCTCTGGAGGACAATTTATTTCATTAATACAGAACTAAAAGATGTATACTAACTTTTAGATGATTTCGGTTGTATATTATGTTTACTTATGGCTCTGTTTACTCAGATGTTTGTGGTATGATACAGGACAACACTGCACAATAAGAAGGCATCATCCACATGCAAGAGTCCAAATCAATATGCATTTACAGCTAGAAGCTAACTACATATTAAGCAACAACATTCAAATAACAACTTCCTTGCCCTCAATCTTTTTAAAATGCATTGCAAAGTAACAAATCGACCTTAAAGTTTTTGAGTTTTAGTTTTCCTTATTTGCCTTTAAAGTTGTTTCCTAAAAATATGTTGTTATTTTATTCTATTACCGTAGAAAGATTTACATTGTGATTATGCTGGTAACTTTCATAGAAACTGACTAATTTCTAGATTTCTTTCTTTCAAGTGGCGATATATGCAGTGGATGATTGATAATAGAAAGTATGATTTGAAGAATTTCCCCAAATTGAAAAACTTTTAGGAAGACTTTCTCGTGATTTTTAGGAAATTAGAATTGCATTAATTTTGGGGTAACTAGCCTGGGGGCTCATTAATAACCATAGGGGTTAAAGGATGATAACTAACTAGAGTGGCTCATTTCAAGATATCGAACAGTGGGCAAGGAAAAAGTCTATAGAACATTAAGTTTACTCTTAGACAAGCATGAAACATACTGTGAATGTATGTAAAGGTTGATTGCAAGTGTACAATTGAACAAAATGTAAAAAAACAAACATTTCAGAGCTGCACCTTGAACACCTAGAAGTGAAATAAGTGTATAATCCACACAAGGCTTTTATTATTTATTTAATTTATAAATCAATTATTGTCAAACATTACATCATTACCAGTTGTTTACATCTTTCACATCCATAAATAACACAGCCATCTAGTCTTTAGTACACATAGTTTAGAAAAAAACAGTAACAGTCTTGTTGATGCTTGAAGGAGAAAATTGCCAATTGAAATTCACCGTTTCTCTTCTATCTATATATATTGCTGTTATTTTGCACGTCTCGATCACGAAGGAGAAAGGTGTCGATGAAGTTTGTATGTTTTCGCACTACCTTCATGATTTTTTCATTGTTTTGGAGTTTCCCTGATTGTGGCCTCGGCTCAGCGAATCGTGATTTGTGGCTGATTGTAGACCGAGCCAATTTATCATGGGAACAATTGAAAAATGACTATCGGACCATCAATGAAAACAAGTTGTGGGGATGAGGAAAATTACGTACTGTAGAAATAGAAATATATGTATAAGTTTTAACTTAACCACAACTTGCCTTCAATCACTGTGATTATAAATTCCTTTGATTGTTTTCTTTTGTTAAAACGCAGCAAAACTGTTGCATATTTTATACATAAAAAATGTATCAGATTTCTTGACTTGTACTGTCAGGTTGGCTAATCCTGACCACCCCAATTTAATCTTGACCCCCCCCCCCCTCTATTCTACAGAAAATATATTGGTCTTTACCTTACATCTCCATTACACATTTTCTTTTCCCCTATGCTGTGATAAAAAGGATATTAAACCTAAATTTGTTTTAGAGGGGGTCAGCATTACACAGGGGTGGTCAGGATTAGCCAACTTGACACTATATATTATTCCAAGACTGGCTTGATTAAAGAGGCCATCTGGTTGAAAAAGGGGCCGTCCAAATTCAAAGACCAATTGAAAGAGAGTTTGAAGCAAAACGTGGGAATAAGCTGCCCCGGAGAATTATAATTAAATTTGGTTTTCGATTTGGAGCCATTATCATTACGACCCTAGGTGTGGCCCGAACTTTTTCGGGCCACGCGCGTATTTAGAAATTGAAAAAGTCCCGAACTGGCCCGCGCGTGTTCGGGGCAGTTTTTTGAGAACGAAAAATCGAAACGGCGTGTAAAATGCAGACCAAAGTTTGACCATAAATCTTTAATTTATGGCATCAATAA
>JAUJPO010041490.1:0-18182 GCA_032270745.1 Tiaropsis multicirrata
GACGGTATTTTGTGAAAAAATTGGCGGTATTTCGGTATTTTGACGAAAAATTGTCGGTATTTCGGTGAGAGGACCTCCTCGTACGCCCCCCACTATAACTGGTGAGCAGTGGGGCCCAAAATGCTTTATAGGAAACATTTTAAAAGTTACAAGTTTTAGACATACAATTATAACATCTTCAGCCTCTTCGCCACCTGTTAAAGATTCTCCTTCAAGATTCAAGGCTAAACCTTCCTCTGGGTCCGCTCTAACTGCTTGAGCTTCTTGATCTTGGTCTGACTCTCCAGCTAGATTTTCATTTTCACCTTCAAAGCTATACTCGTCGTGTCTGGTTTTTCGAAATTTCTTCAAGAATGCCATCTTTGTTGTTTCTCTATCAACCACACGCAGTTTATCTCTCTTCAAATTGATTTTTTATCTTTTTCTTCTTTTTTACTCTGTACACAGTTCACCTAAGAGTTTTATTACAACGTAATTAAGAGATAATTAATTTTGATGCTTTATTTCTTTGCTTTGTTGATTTATTACTTTAATTAAGAAAGTTGAATGGTAGAATGAGCTTTTAATAACTCACAACCCTTCATTAACAACAAAATAGAAAGATCCGTTTTGTTGGAGCTCAGTAAAAGCGGTTGCCTGTTCTTTGAAGTTCTTCAAACATTCTTATTACTGCAAATGAGTAATCTTATAGGTCAAGACAAGATGTACAACAAAATGCTCCAAATGTCTTGTAATCGAATAGATCAAAGCAAAGATATTTTTGATCAAAGTTAGTTCAAGTCAAATATTGACTAAGTAACAGTACATAAAGTAAAGCCAACAAAATAGAAATGGCAAATGTGACCCAGTCAAACAACATCCATGAAATAAAATTTAACCAACAAGCAATAAAATACCCCCAACCAATATGCATCTCGAGGCATTCAGGATATAATATCTTGCTGTTAACGACCCCATGGTAAGGGTACAGTTTTTTCATACTCTTTAAATTTTTTATCAAACGTATCGCCTGGAATCTAAAATGCAGAATTCTTATTTGGAACAACTGCGAGATCCATCGTGCATTAAACAACGTTTGTTTTCCTTACAAACTATTCTATCCATCTATTAAAATTAACCTGAAATCCGAAATATTTTTCTGCACAATCTGTTTGTAAGAACACCTATCCCTGACATCTCTCAAACGAAATTTTTTTTACTTCAACACAAAATTCAAGACAATTTTTATTCAAGTCGATTTTAGAAAGTCACACATGTTTCATTTAAGATCTGACTGAAATACGAAATAAATATACCTTGTTTTTAAGGTAAAAACACTTGCCACTTGGTGAGAAAGTTTTTGGAATTGGTATTTTAATTTTCTTACTCAGAAAATTGTGAATCGTTGACTACATTCCTGTGCAAAGTATTATTACAACTTTTTATAGAGACACTAGTTATTGTCATTTTTAATCTGAGAGATCGAAGTTTCGTCGTGATCCGATATTATTTTCATTGTTGCCTTTTGTTTTGGGACTTACTGCTCAAAATCTTTGTTAATCTATCTCAGAGATTGGAGTTAGTCTCCTGTGATTATATGATTTTTAATATTATCCGCAGAATCGAGTTTTTTTAATGATCTTGTCTGATTCAACAAGCCTCGCAAATGAAAACATGGCAGTAGAAACAATCCATTATAAAGTTATACATTGATAATTAGTTACAAGAGGCATCAAATTGAACCAAAAATTCTAAAAAATTTAATAGGTTCATCGTGTTATAATAGTTATAGGAATAGTTATAGCTCAAAATTTTTTGTTTATTTTGGTCTGTGTGGTCATGCGGTTGAAATATTCAAGGCAGCAAAACGAAATTAAGAGGAGGCTGAAAAATCCAACATTGCTAAAACTTATTCCTGTGAAAAGATATAGATATACGATACCCTCCTAGTCAAAGGATAGTCTTCTCAAAAACAAGTACAGCTTAAAAATTATTTCCTTAGTACTGATTATAAACTTAGATATTATCAATGTTGTAATTTCAAGACCGGATCTTAGTAAATAAGTTTCTTGGCAGTTACGACTTGAGTAAACTTTTTTGGTACTTTCTTCCCTGATTCACAGAAAACGATTCTCCTAAAGGTCTAGTCAAACTCATCGCCATAGTTGAATCAGATTTCCAAAAGAGTCTCCAACAATTAACCAACATCTCCAAAGATATCTTTGGTAGCCCTCAATTAAACGTTAAAATCAAATTTGCGATAATTTTTCTCTTATCCTGTTCCTTTTGCAAACACCAAAATTTGTAACACCAACGAAAAAAGCAGCTTTTGAAATTCAATTCTGATATTTTTTTCTGCTTTGCATATAGATCTAAAGAAAAATCTCGACTTGAGAAATGAAATCTTGAAATGAAAGATTATAGGAAAATGAAAAGTGATTAATTATTTAAAAAGTCCCCTTGGGATTTGGGCAGGTGTAATATGATAAGGAAAAGTGAAACAAAAAACCCCAGGGTACAAAGACACTGACACATCCGAGTCATACTAACCGTTGATTCTGACAATTCCATCTCGACTTCCATAGTTTTTGATGGTCAAAGTTCTCAAAGTTTCCAAAATTTTATAAAGTCGTTTGAATTTCTACGTATTCCAAATGTAGCAATATTACCAATTTTGTAAGTAGTAATTTTTTCTTCTTTTGTCTCTCTTTTTCCTTTTCTTTTTTCTTTTTTATCAAAATTCCTTTTTCTTTTTTGATTATTGAAATTAGAATTATTGTATTTTTTTGTGACTAAAAAGAGGAATAAAATAAAAATTGATAGCGTGATTTTTTCTAATCTGGTACAACGGGGGTACAACAACACAACCATATTCAATTACTCCAAAATTTTCATAGTGTAACATGTACCTTACAATCAACAGAGATGTAAAAGAACACAGTTCTCTTTTTTCTTTCTAGTTAGTGCACCCACCCACTGTTCTTTAACATTTCCTGCTGCACAGTACTTGCTCTTAGGAACACTGTGTCATCCTTTTTATTGATTTCATAAAAAGTCCAAAAGAAAAAAAAGAAACTTTATAGCAATCATTTTCTAACCTTGACTCAACGAGAAAATAGCTCTTGCAGCTTTTAATCGTATTTTGATAATAAGTTTCTTTAAATAATAATTTCTCTATGTCTTTTGGTCTTTGCCATTCTAATAATAATAATATCTTTCTCTCATTTCTAAGACTCACAAGTCCTTGTCTTATTCTCTGATGGCTCAAAAACAAGACACCCTTATTAACCTCTTTCTGCCGGATGATAGTAAAAAGAATAAGTCAAGGTTACATACACAATGTCACAACATGATCATTTTAGGTGTCCTAAACTATGTGTCCCATCAATTTTTCATTCTTCGTTTTTCTTCTTCCTGTTCAAAAATGAAAATCTCCTTTTTTTTCTTAAGAAACATCTGCTAAATGATCCTTAAATTTTTATTTCCTTATTCCTTGTTATTTTACTATCCAAGAGGATTATGGGACCCATGAAGCAATATTATCCATTCATTCTTTATTTATCAGAGTGAAAAAATCTCATAAATTCCTCAAACAGAGTTAGTTATTTAGAATGCTAAAATTTTCATTTAGTTTGCCTTACTTTCCATAGAAAGTCTTGTGACTTCAACAGTAGAAAACTTTTTACCCTTTCATCCTTTCATATTATTCTAGGTGGTACTAAAACTCCATGTATTTGACTCTGTTGTGTGCTTACTTTAAATTTTCTATTTGATGTCTTTTCTTTGTTACAAATTATCCAAAAACTAAACTTTGTTGAAAATAATAATGGTCTGCTCTCTCAACATCCTAAAAACTAAAGAAATGTCTTGAACTTGACTCCATCCTTCTATAACAGAAAATGATAATGCTAAATCAACTGCGCTAACATCCGAGATTTGGATGTGTGTGATACAGAGTGATATCTAGAAAAATAGCCCAGGATTGACCTCAATAGTGTAACGTCTGATTCCCTTTATTCTCTCTACATCTTTCCAACATTTTTTCCATTCATTCAGAATGAACACACAAAAGCAACCCACAAAGAACCTTCTACAATTTTAACAGTCATCCATTTTTCTTCCATCTTAAACCGTCAAGTAGTACCTCCTAATTAATATTACCATTATGACTGCATTGTTAATTACTTTTCTTCCCCTTATAATCATCTTAAGTTCTTAATGCTTTGTGTTGCACACACACGAAAATCTCATCAACTACTCTATTTCATTTCTTATTTTCAAGAGGTCGTGATATCTGTATACTATGGTTTAGACTTCTCATATCCAGCTCATTCTTCCGATCTGTATTTTTGTTTATTCCAAATATCTTCGAAAAACAATTGAATTTTACACTTTTGCACGGTACCTCCTGTCCTCTTTGCAATTAGGATGCTAATGATAAGCTTAATCTTCAGCATCATCATTTTACTTCAGTTATAAATAACTAAATACATTCAACCGAAAGACATTATTTCTCTCATAAGAATACCTAGTATAAATACAGAATATTCTTAAAAGAAAATTTCAAGACCCAAATTTGGCCATTTCAAAATGATCATTATCAAAATAATTATAATAATGTCTTTTTAAAAAGATGCAACAAATTGAGACCCTTCTTCGCTCCTTGTAGAGAAATGTAGAGATGCTGTAGATTTCAACCCTAATTGGAATGCTTTTTCATTCTCAAGTCAATTTGTACTAAAAGAACATTTTTTAATTCTGATCATCACTTTTGAGATTCTTAAAAGAACCATGAATCGATTTCTATGCTGTGTAATTACGTAAATCACAACAACAACACACCGATAATGTTACTTTAATGAGATGCAACCATTCGTTGTTATTAAAACTCCTTAATGAACACTAATCATAGGCTGATGTCAGCTTTTTTTCTTATTCATGTGGTCAAGCATATAGAAGAACAAAGATTTATTTGTATGTATTAATGTTTTTAACTTTTCTCAAGTTCAGAATTATAGTACTAAAATTTTCAAAGATCTAAGCACCTTTAAAACCATATAAGGCACCCTTTAATTTTTGAATTTAGCTGTCTAGGGATGTTCAGACAAACTAAAAAAGACCTTGTATTTAATCTAAAAGCTTGATATATTATTGTCATTTTTATTAATTTTATAATTGCGAGAAAATTGATGACGTAAATTACAATTTGCGTCATCATGTGCAGGAAAATTGAGAGGTGCAATTATAAATGCAAAACGAAATCCATAATAGGCAAAAAAAATTAGATAATGTGCCTAAAAATGCTCCTCGTCGTATAATTAAATATCAATGGAAAGTTGAAAATGGGAAAAGTATCTAAATGAAGATGCTGTGCCATGTTATTGTAATCTATCGCTCAATCAGTAGATAAGCAATTGGTTGGCAGTCGAACTATTTTAACTTAACAAATTTGAACATAAAGTTTAGCTAAATTTCATAACAAACATTTTGAACAAACAAAACAAAAATTTAGAATTTAAAAAGCTGAACGTAATGTTTGTTTATTTAAACCAAACCAATTTCATTTTTCAACAGGTCAGACTGAAACAAGAATATTTCAAAATTTTAAAAATATTATTTTTTTATCAATGAAGAAACATACCTCACTCTGTACTTTCAATGTATTTTGATTTAAAATAAAACCCTGGTGTTTCTCCTCAATGTTGTTTTGTTTTTCACCATGTGAGTTCTTAAATGTTTTGCAGATAGTATGTTGACGCGTTTGGAGGTAAATCTATCCAGGTGTCTAACTATATCTGATTTATTCTGGTCTGTAAATTATTCAGTTTGTTATTGTTACGAGTAACAATAATGATATAATGGAAAGAGTTGCTTTTTCATTCAGCATGGTCTATTTGAATCGGGCTGGTTTCTTTATATTATACATTTTTTTGCAAATTCTCACATTCAATGTTTTCAACAAAGTCGCGTGATTTAATAGGAATCTTGCTACATTTATAAAGAGTCACAGTCGCTGATGTTGTAATTTTATAGTCGTTTTTCAATAAAACCCAGTTTCTTCAGACAATTTCACCGATTTCGCCCTGCTCTTCCCCGATAATACTTACATTATGTTTGAGGTAGGATGGAGGTCTTCGTTCGTTTGTCACCACATTCTGTTAAGAGAACGAAAAAGTTATCAGGAAACTATTCGTAGCACCCATTACATTTTCTGAGCAACATTATAAACGACTTAGTGTCAGCACTGTACTGTATCACTCTTATTAAATTGTTAGTCTCAGAACTTGACAAACTAGTATCACTCAACTTTTCTTCAGTTCACAGACGAAACTGCTCAATAACAATACCACAGCTTCACGAAATACAGCAGAAAGTATTTCTTGCAGATGGTATATCGCTTTTGGGGTAAATAACTATAGTAAAACATCTTATCTTGTTCGTGTAATGCTATCCTGGTTGCATCTAGATACCTTTATGTTTTAATGTTTGTAATTTAAAAGACACAAATCTCTATGCTATGATTATGATTCGTCTATTACTACTGGCATATTTTCTCTTCCATTCATTCATACCTTATTCATTCACATTCAATACACGTGTTTAAACCTTTGTGTAAAGCTTATACATATACGGTTAAATGCATAAAGTACTCTTTACCCACACGGTATATCTCACGTTTATTGCTCGTTAATGTATTCGTGATTATTGTTGTTTCGCCGTAAATTTCCCGTAAATGGTATCTGAGTGCTACTTTTGTCTGTTCGGTTGTGCAGCTACTTTACCGTATTTAGTTTGCAAACTAGATGTTGCAAATGGAAACAACTATGATTGCTGCAATGCAAAAGTTGAATACAGTTGACTTAATTTGATTCAGATGCTTTGCGGATTCGATCCGGACAACGCAACACACTTTTTAATTTAATTTGCATATACACGCCCCAACTAACAACTCAGTGAAACATTTTTTTTAAAACGACCGGATTCATCGTTGGGCTCTTGGGGTTAGACCAACCGGTCCAGCAAAATCGGTTGTTCTCGGGTGATTCAAATCAAGCTGACTCGCACTTCCTAAAACACCATACCTGATTTGTATCTCGTTCAATGATCATGTTGAAATTCCATAACTCGTTTCATTTTTAAATGACACACTGTAAGTTGAGAGAGAAACACTGCTTACTCGATTTCTGATTTTTTATTTATATACAATTTTTTTCGTCGACCGTGAAACAATTGCTGTGATTTAATTGAAATGCCATTTATTACAGTCTCAAAAGTAATCAAATCTGTTTACGAAAATGACTGTTGAAATTACTTAAATGCTCTATAAAATTCATTTGTGACTCACTCATATTATTAAAGTGTATCTCATGGGGACCCTGGGAAAATTGAGTTATTGATTCAAAAGTCCCATAAAAAGTCCATTTAATCTCTACAAGGCATCAGCTAGCATATCTTCAACCCTTTAAGTGCCAATGATGGAATAATCCAACCCTATTTTCAACTTGAAATCTTTATTCCGTCGCTAATTCCTTCTGGTTCAGGAGATTGGTGTTTAAAGTTTTTCCTAGCTCATTTAAACGAAACAGTACCCAAAAAAAGTTTCTGACACTTCTTTAGGTTAAGGGATACTTTTAATCAGATATGTGAAACCAGGTTTTGGCTCAATGTCAAGTTTTGTTGCCATCTCATGGTGTTTCGAAACTGCCTTTACCCCAGTGTGACCTCTGACCTAATTTTCCCAGTGGAATACCTCCAAATATCGTTTTTATTATTCCATTTCGTACAAGAAATGAAATTTGATAAAATTATGATGTTTTCAAATATTCTGTCATTTCCTTTTCATAGCTTGAATATTCATAGCTGTCTTTGTGCTGTGAAACCTTTAGCTTAATCTTGAATATTCATAGGCGTACTTGTGTGTACTTTTTCCTATGTGCTCACGTGAACGTGAATAGAAACCATCCCATTGACAATCCTTTTGAATGAGCTGAATAACCTCTTGTTTTTTCAAGTTTGGTTCTTGTTCATGATTCATAGCTGAATGCCATTTTATTTTTTGCATTTAATGCATTTATGAAAATCTCTGTCTATGATGATGTCATCGTTCAGTATTTTTTGAGCCGTAAAGGTGATTTTAGAGCATGTTTTTATACTTCTTGAAAAACGGTTGACTTTTCTTCTATCCTAAAAGGTTTACGTTTTCTCTAACTCGAATTGAGTAGAAAATTAAATTCGTATCGAATTACCGTAAGTTCTCTAATTTTGTGCGCTCTGTTATTAGTTCGGATGGTCTTTTTTTCGGAAAATTAAGAATTCAAAAACGTTGAATTAGGAATTTTCGCTTTCTTTTTCAACAACATTATCTTTCAGCTTTTTATAACTATAAAACTAAACTGCAAAATTTGTATAGGAGTGCAAATGTTTATGACATAGTCATTCACTATTGAAAATGTAAATAGATAATTAATGCATCATAAAAATATGCTCTCCAACGCACATTTTGCGCCATCCCTGTCTACGCGCCTGATCTTCACTTCTCTTGCATATAAGCATTTGCTCTTTCTATGCAAGTTTTGTAAAATCAACAATATGGACATTTTGGCTTAAAAATTTCAAATATATTTTTCTTACCTCTAATTAATGTGCGGTTTTGATCTGAATTCCCCTCTTTTTATAAGTGCTGGTTTGAAATTAAGAAACCAAGCTATTTATCCCCTCTTATTATTACCTTAAGGGAAGAAAATTTCTTCCGGAAAATTCATATAAAACACTCGATTCGCGAAAATTTCTTCACTTAAGGTATTGCGGTATGATTAAAATAAATTTCTTTTTTGCCGCACAAAATTAGAGAATTTACGGTAGAGAGATTTTAATTGAGGTATAGGCCAAATTCTAAAAAGGCAGGGCAGCGTCCGATGGAAACTTGAAAGACTTGCAAAAGACTGTTTTTGTTACAGATCTGAAAGATTTTTTAAGGGGCACCGTCCGATAATTGGACCCGTAAAAGGCATAAAACAGCCTGGGGTATTGGTGACTTCTAGATAGCTTCAAAAGTCAAAAAGTTAAGAACGCTAAGCAAAGAACTCACTTTAAGCCTTTCGAGGAAGATTTCTTAGGAAAATGGCTTTGAAAGTAGCTTAAATGGTTCCTTTTCAATAAAAGTAGCAACATATTAAGAACATCCTTCCTCCCTCGAAATTACCACTTCACCTGACTAAACGACCTTAACGTTTAACCCAACCAAAGGTGTTTTACCTCGTCCTCTAGTGTCCAATTTTCGTACATCTTGTTACTAGTCTTCCACTTCAAACGTTTGTCTATGATACACACCGAGTCAGTTAAACTTCCCTTTTTGTGTTAACTTTCAACAATTTTGAGCAGTTTTTAAACAAATCTTGTAAAGCCGTGTCTCAAGAAATCTAGCTTGATAACATTCTTGTAATGTTATGCTTTTTCTCAAATGAAAATTTAGATCTGATATGATATACAGAGAGGAATAATGTTTTCTCTGTTTGAAAAAAATGTAGTCTTTCTTTGTGAAAATAATTACGACAAGATGATTGAAAATTTTTCCTTTTCTTCACCGAATAACTAAAATATTGAAATATTTAATTCGAATTTAAAAGACCATGTGCTACATTATTTATGCGCATCTTCATGTCCAAACTTGAAATAATGTGAAATTCTTTTTAGAGCATGGCGTATAATTTATCGGCTTTTTAATCAGAAAAACAAAAATCCAACTGGCCTTCATCCCTCTATGACCTCTATGGTGCGAATAATTAAGCCTGATTTACATTGTCCCGCAGTTTAGATCTTTATAAGATGTATATACAATAGTACAATGTCCCATAAAAACGTGACCTATAATTTAGAACGCCATGCTTTGCACTATAAAATTCATTCTCAAAATTGTTTAAATATGTATTGCATTGTAGAGGTTTTTTAAAATGGGAATTATTCTTCGAAACAGTCAGTCGGAACTCTCTGCATTCAAGCGCGTCCGTTTTTGATGCACAAGTTGAATTTTCGTGTTGAAAACCTTTCCTACGACAAACAAATAAAAATAGCCTGGTAAAACTATTAAAAACATTGTTTATGTTCTTATGGGAGGCTATGTTCTTGTCAAGACTACAGTTAGTAATACGTTTGATAATCTAAATCTAAAAATTTCGGTTAGAACATCTTGTGTTTTGGTTTTTGGAAGGTTTTTGAAAGAAGGCATCAAATAGAAAGCGCCTCTACAGTATTAACATTTTGATAATAAGTAACTGTAGCCTCTTAGCAGAACCGGACCTCTTAATACCTCTTTACATGGTAATAAATCTCGGAAATGATTTGTCTTATATAAGCATAAACTTATCTCAATATCAAAAATAACATCTCCTCCCCATTTTAGTATAGGTCTTGGTTACGGTACTGGTGCATCATGGGAGATCATTCTGATTGGTTCGTAATTGAATGAATACGCGCATGTGTATTTTTCTAAACATTGTACCTTGAAAAAATCCAAACTTATCTTGCCCCGTCGGTCATAAGATTCTAAACATGTGGACCCCTAATCTTTTTTCTCGTGTCAATGTCA
This sequence comes from Tiaropsis multicirrata, assembly GCA_032270745.1. Lineage (NCBI taxonomy): Eukaryota > Metazoa > Cnidaria > Hydrozoa > Leptothecata > Tiaropsidae > Tiaropsis > Tiaropsis multicirrata. The sequence continues at coordinate 10,565 of JAUJPO010041490.1, forward strand.
CAACAAGGACCGTCTGAAAGTATCCCAAAGTAACACAGAAAGTATCCTCTCTTCCATGACAGGCAAAGGTGCAGTGTGTTCTTAATAGAAAACCCCAAGAAGTAGAATCAACCGACTTTTTTTGAGATTCCTCACGCGTGAAGCGGAGGTCGGCCCTAAAATCATCCTTAAAATCTACTATAATATGGTTACCTGAGGAGTGTTTCGATCAATTGTTCCAAGACACTTTTCAAGTTCTGTTGTGTACATCTTTTTTGGACTCGTCATAACTACCATCTTATCATATCTTGCTTTTAAGTATACTACTCGTCCAATTTCGTTTACTTAACCACTCAACGCTCAAACAGCTCTAATGATCGAATATGTTATTTTTTAGAAAACATCTTTTCCAGGTTTTGTTCGCACTCCTTTTTTACTTTCAACTCATTACATTTTTATCCAAGACTAAAACTACAACTCAAAGAACTGTCTTTCAAAACCTAACCTGAATCTTTATTTAGGACAGGCACAACCCTTCCATCAATATACATGTCAAGAAAAGTTCTTAAAATATTAAAGCTCTGTCAAACTTATTTTTCTTTTAAACTGTGTAATTTTACGGGAAGTGGGTTCAACGTCTTCAACGTTAAGTTACCTCCGAAAGGTATTGAGTCATAGTTTTTCTTTGAGTCCTTCCGTAAAAGTTAACGTTTTATAGCAGTCCTCGTTTTACTTTTATCGTAAGCGTCGCCGATTTTTCTTTTTTGTTTTCTAAGCCAGTTAAATTGATTCCTTTATACTTTTTATGAGCCTCAATTTTATCGAGCTTTCGATTAGACGATTTTATCGTCTGTTAAATATTTGTAATCAGGAAGATTTAGTGTTGCTGAGTTTGCGAGCCGTACAAGGCTGAAAGGAAAAATTAGCGCGGCGGTAGAGTTTGGAAGAGACTTCCTAAATACCTGCGATAATTTTTTTTCGCGCGGTCGCAAAATTTCTTTATTTTCTTATTTCGTCGATTAGAGATTTTGTCTTAGATGGTAGAATCGTCTAGCTTTCGATTCGTTGTAAAACTATAATGACTTTAAGCTAAAGCCAATTTTTCAAGCGGCTCAATAATAAATATTTAAAATATTTTTGAAATATTCAAGGGTTATCTTGTCTCCCTTTCCGGGGATCGTACCCCCTCCGGCACGAGGGGGCCTCATAGCTTCATGAACACTGCGAATGCTCTAAAATAAATTCGATGACGATGACGATTTAGCCTTACCTGAATTAGATGTTGTTTCGTGTTTTTAGAACTTTTTTTCAGATTCTTTTTAAATCATATGATGGTAATTACAGCTTCAATTACATTCGATACCTTGGGAGTTGAATTCCCATACAGAAATTTGATGTACTTTCAAAGGTAAAGAGTATAACATTTGTTGCTTGACTATGATCTACTTGATTCTTTTGAATGTTATCTAATGAAGGACGAAATAAGATAAAATGTTTAGCTTAATATCATGGATGCATTGCTTTTATTTACGTTACCGGAAATTCATTGATGTTTCTCTAAAGTTATTTCTCGTTACATGAATTTGGTAAATAATAATCTCAATGAGTACAGGGGCACTCTTAAGCGTCAGTTATTTCTAGAGGTAGTATAATAACATAGGGAAAACTATGTTGTACCGGGTGACACTCAATAAAAAAGTGCAAAAATGCGTCAAAAGGAGGAATCTTTTTACTTTAAAAGCTTATGACTTGGTAAATACTTACCCAAATTAAAATATTTATACCTCAAATTTTAAGTTAGAATTACCTCCATCTAATGAAATAAATATATTTATTAGAAAACCATTTGTTCGGCTCCACGAGGCCACCAAACACTTAAACCTTTTTGTGGTCACCCGGTATAATATGATTAGCGTGACATGTTTGGTAACTGTTCTAACATTCAATTGTTAAGCACCAATACGTAATTTTAAGTTTACTGAATGAGACGAAATGTTTGTAAAATAAAATTTTATAATTGTTTTGAACGACATTAAGATGGTTTTAAATTGAAAAGAACGTCTTAAAGGTTGTTCTAAGTCACATGATTCTGTTACAAATGGTATTTCAAAAATTCACTACTATTATTCTCTTTGATAATTAATTTCTGTTTTTCATGCGAGGAGGAGATTATTTTTTGACAAATTGCTGTTGAGTGAATATCTTTCTCAGTAAAGTCTCACTCACTGTAATGAAAGTAGCATTCTTGATAACTTTTTAAAGTAAAACATTCTACGATGGATCTGAACGTGAATTTGTTTCGCTTTTAAAGATTTCTCTTTTCCTTTTCCATGGAAAGCTCAAATTCACTTCTCCTTTTGAAAATTCACTTTTCCTTTTGAAAATTTCTCTTCTCTTTTTGAAAGGAGAAGGGAATTTAAAAAAAGAGATGAGATTCACCTTCAGGGCCATCGTACCATCCTTCAAATGTATATTATTTTCTTCAATGAAAATGCAAAAAGTCATTTAAAATTTTCATTTTAAGATTTGGAAGGCAAACTTTTCTACTGTTTGGTCGCTCTTTTGCAAGCATCAAGTCTACAATTTAACAAAAACGGAAATTATTCGAGTCTTATTTTGGCCCGTATTTAAAGCAATATTGGCTGTATCAATTCTCTGAAAAATGTTCTGTATCTTTACCCCCTCCTGTATTGAATTAAAAAGTCTCCATCTCGACTTTTTTCAAAATTGCACAACGTTTTTACCTAATTATAGGGGCATGTATGAGAAACGCGAAGGAAAATCGACATCCTAGTGTATTACAACTGTGTAAATATGGATTTTTTCTTGAAAATCCCATGAGAAACGCGAAGGTTGTGAGTTCACGAGTCTTACCCCAGTGCTAAGTTTATTGCTTTGGACACTAAAGATGTTGGGAGATATTTCTTTCTCATATGTTGTCAGGCATTCTATGATGATGAAGTGTTATTGATTTAACGTATTTTAACAAATTGTGCAACCTTTTACCTCATCAATTGTAGAGTATTCGTCATTAAGACTCATTACGTTGTTATCCATTATCCATAAAAATCTTGTAGTATGCTCCTTTTGTCAAATCGAAAGCTTAATTATTAAGCGAGTGACATGGAGTAAATTAGATAATGAAGTTATCCTAACAAGATTATTTAAACCCTCATGTCGCATTTAATGACTACAACTTCTCTTACAACTTCTCTTACAACTTAATAAACTCAACGTAACCATATCTTGTAAACTTTCAAATAAAACGAAACATTGAAATTTCCTTCAAATATTTTAATTGCATTTCCCTGCGTTTTAATCATTTTTTCACTGCAAATGACTGTGAGTCCTACTGGTTTGACATCATGCTAATGGAAACTAAAAAAATACATGTTCAATGCCATCATTTGTTTATTAAACCATTAAATTAAACCATTGTAGAGGTAGGTCAAATCTGCGATGTTATGGATAAAATTCAAGCACAAATTTATCGAGAAAAAAAACATTTTTCCGAACGAATACTTACTGGCATTGATTCGATGATGTCACGGTAATCAAGCTCTTGTGTCCGGATTTTATGTCGAGTCATCTTTTATTACCGGACAGATGAATGTAACTTTCCAAAAAGCAACCGCAGTGATCACTTCCTTTTTTTATTGACAACCAACAATAAACCAGTACAAAGTAGCTACAAAATACCACATTCAACACGTCGAAACCTCTTTGTATCTTGAACAGAAAATTCCTTTTTGTTAAACGTAAAAAGACAGAAGTCAAACTCGCGAAATCGGGCGTATTAATTATTTCTCTCTTATATATTTTATCAGAGGATATGATCAAGTTAAATACCCTTTCTCTGTTATTCATTGTACACTGACGGTATAGATTAGCTGATTGAGAAAAAAATCTGTTTTTACACATTTCTTTATAAGAACCAGGTACCTTTACGATGGTACTATAAGCAAATGAAGGTTGGCCTGTATTTTAAAAAACTGTTGGCCTGACAACAAGATTAATTAATTTAGAAATATTTGAGTGTTTGTTTCCAGTAATTTTGGTGTAGGCTTTGACTAAATTTTGCTAACTTGATGGCACGTTTATGATATTTTACAATTTCTTACAGATTTCTTACAAGTAATAACCTTTTCATTAAAACATGTACTCTCACAATATGCTTATTAACGAATACACTAAACAGCATTTTATTGTCGAGAAGAGTGACTCAAACATTATTGAACATCTAAAGAGGTAAAACATAAATAAAGCCCCAGTCACATTGCAGTTACTATTCTGTATTCAGCACAGGTTTTTGAAAACCTTAACGGTCTAATGTGCATTTATGATAATTGCCAAATACTTTAGAGTCTTCGGGATGTCTTTGCTGCTCTATTCAGTCCAATATAAAAAGAGATTCAGAGGGTTTTTTTCAATTTTTCCTTTTGGTTTTTTTACAACAGTGATTACATAGTCGTTGAATTTTACTTGATTATTTGAGGTTGATGTTCTATCTTATAACAGGATTAAATCAAGCATTAAATTTTCAGTCGTTTTCTATGAATAACAGTTCTTGTGGCCTGATGCAGAAAAGAATTATTTGGTAAAATACTAGAGCTATAGTTAAGTGACCAGGTAGCTGGCTCCCAGAGTTTGAGGTTCATTGTTTGACATCCGCATTTAAGGTGTAAAATCTAATGCCTTTAGAAAGTGGAAAATTCCCAAGTCAAGTATTTTCATAGAATCCAAAATTGGTAAAAAGATCCAAACGATTCATATGAAAAAATATTTTTATTTGGTATGATCTCGGTTAGAGTGAGCATTTTTTTTAAACTTTAAATGTGATTATTAAAAAACATATTGCTGGTCAATTTATATGAAGAGGCAACAACAAGAAGCTTATATGCCTGTTTATGTTATTTCACAAGACGAGAAGGATATCTTTCAACTAGTCAAATTTGAACACGTAATTTCATTCTACATGCTGAGTTAGTCTCTGTGTTATGTGTAGTATTTACTAAAAAGATACATAGACATTATCAAATGACATCTTCATCGGAATGTTCATGACGTGTTCACAAAAAAGTTCTTTTTATAAACCAGTGAAAAAAATCACTTGCTCTTATCGGTCTAAGGTCCCTCAGATTGCCTTACTCTTTATTTATTCAAAACTTTCAAATCATCTCCGAAAAAAAGTTTATTCGGAGCATTTCCATATGAACAAGTTACAAACAGTCTACTCATAAACCAAGCATCTGGTACTGGGACAAAGTTACTAAATCAATGAGATCTAATACCAAGGCAAATCCATTCTTCCACTCTTTTCCCCATTATAATCAACTACAGTAAAAAGCATGATATTACTAACAGCGAGCCATTCTATCAAAATATCATTTTATCGCTAAATTTCCCGTTTATTGTCTATTGCGCGTACCGGGTGGTCCAGAAAAAAGTATACAAGTTTGACGCAGAATTGTGGGTAAATGAAAATCGATTTCACCGTAAATCTTTTTTTCAAACTGTAGAGGAGAGACTAACTTAAATTTTGGGTAGGTGAATCAAAAGTTATAAACAATAAACAAATTTTCAATTTTCAAGAAAACATGAAAAATCGAAAACGTCCTGAGCTAAAAAAATTCAAAACTTTCTTCTTCTACAAACTTTCATTTAAGATATGGACTTTGTACGAATTACTTGGACTTGTTGACAAGATCACTTCAACAAACAGATAAAGAATCACAACAAAATGTCGAAGAAATGGTTCAAAACATTTCCATCGATGATAAACCCAAAGTGAGTTAACATTTAATTTTTGTGAAAACTCTCTGAATCTTCAATCATTTTTGCGGACGAAGAAGATCATAATCTTTATCTTTACCAAAACTTTACATTCAACTGTCATTTTTTTCTTTATTAACATTACTATTTAAATAATTTTAAGGTCCCAATGAAATCGTTCAAATAAATAATTCTCTCTGTTCTTTTTATTACACAGATAGAAATGTATTTCCGGCGTCCAACCAATTTCCGCTTTCCGGAAGACCCATCTCGTCCCCTGATTATGATCGGTCCGGGTACTGGAGTGGCGCCTTTCATCGGATTCCTTGAACAAAGGTTTTTATTATTACTTTATCGCTTTTTGTGTTTCTAGAAAATAAACCATTTCGTCTATGTTGTAATGACCGAATTGCAATTTTCCAGAAAATCCCAAATGTTGAAGAGATCATTTATTTTCACCCAAACTTCATGTATGCTGTGAAAATTACCATACTCCTCAGGATGTTTTATCTATTCATCTCCGGCATCATGCTAAATTTCGACATTTTATGTCAGTTATAAGGTCAAACTGCTTTATCTTAAAGATCGTTTTTTTTAATTATTTGCTCTTGATAAAAAGGAGTTTATGCTATAATAATGGATGAAATATGATAGAAAATCGAGAAAATGAACCTCGAATAGCTTCAAAATCACTTTTTTTTCATTATAAGCTTAGCCCAGGATAAGAAGCCACCAGTGGCAGTGGCTAAGTTTTTCTGTTCAAATAGCTGTTCTCAGATTGCTGTAAAGAACTAAAATCCGACCCAAGGTTTGCCATTTTTCTTCTTTTTAAAATGGAGAGTAAACTTGAGGCAGTTAAATGTAATTTCTCTAAAAAGAGATAAAAGCCATTACACCCTTAAGGGAACTGTGAAAATACGAACTGTGAAATTACGATAGAAAATACGCGAGAAAATATAGCTATTATCCTAGTCTGAACACGGTAAATACGTTTTTTTTTTCTTATAATACTCCCCCAAGGCCAATCAGGTCAGACTCTTGGTATAATACAAAAACAAAAATCAAAATATCTGTTTATGTCTTTAAAACATTTTGGTAGGGAAAATCCCAATGCTGTAAATGACGAACCACAAAGACTTTTTATCCGTGAAATTAGCTCGGAATCGAGGTTGATCCTTCTGATTGGTTGCCTCGCTCCGGAAAAAGGCTTCAGACGTTTCCCCGTATTATAATATAGATGTCGGAACTTAAGCCAACCATAACATGGAAAACCTTTTCAATTCTTTCTAAAAATAGCTCCATTTCCATTTTATTTTTACCAAAGTATTCCGAAGTATTGGTTGCCTCGTTTCGGGTAAAAATCGCTAAAAGGTTTTCCAACACAATATTGTCTCAGCATTGTTTAAACGTCTAAATAACGTTCTGATTTTGAAACAACATTGTTTGGGCGTTAAAACAACAGACAATAAAGAGAATGGGAATGCATTATTTTGTTATTTTTACTCATATATATTAGAACATCAATAAGAACACCTAAGTACGGTGGCCGAGAAGGGCAGGCGAATCTTTGATTTTTAGGTGCGAATCTTTGATTTTTAGGTGCGAATCTTTGATTTTTAAGTGCGAATCTTTGATTTTTAAGTGCGAATCTTTGATTTTTAAGTGCGAATCTTTGATTTTTTAGGTGCGAATCTTTGATTTTTAGGTGCGAATCTTTGATTTTTAAGTGCGAGTCTTTGAATTTTGCTTCCTCGGCTGACGGCAATTTGGGGGGAGTGCACTAGTTGTCCTATTACCTTATACGGAAACTAATTACTCTTCTGGAATAAGAAAGCCTACCTCCTGTATCCGCCGACACTGGATAAGA
>JAUJPO010041501.1:0-18173 GCA_032270745.1 Tiaropsis multicirrata
ACCATGTTTTACGCATTTTCGTATTTTCTACACCTCTATTTCGCTTCACTCTAAGATGTTTCTTTTTCAGTGTTTTAGGTTCCCGCACCCTCCCCCGTTTATTCAGACGCCCATTATATTTTACAGAAATTTCGGACCCTCTTTTATTGCCCTCCCCCCCCCCCTATTAGTATTATCCCCTATTATCGGGTCTTTAGAGTAGCGAGGACACTAGGACCTGTGCACATTACCCGACCCAGCAGAATCTTTTTCGTATAATCTTTAATAGGTTATGTAACAGGTTCAAGTCATAGATTTCACGTCCGGGCTATTTTGCGTAACCTCGCTAATGACACTAAGAAAACGTAATTATTTTCACGGATTTCAAATCAGGAGGAAGGAGAAAAAGGATTGTGGGATAGGAACTCGGAACAAACGTATAAAGTAACAAGTACTCCTCTAGATTTTCATAAATATATTTTTGTGTACGTTTACAGAATCAGCTCGAAGGAGGAACAAGATACCAAAACCAACTAATGATGCTTTGCTGACCAAGAAAAATATCATTCCAAAAGAAGGTAGAGTCGAATTAAGTTTACCATTTACTACTTACAAGCCAACATGGTATCATGTAAAGGCCTTTCCTTTTACCCAAATATCTTTGCTTTTATTAATGCACAGAAAAAAGGGCGTCATACTTGGAACGAAGTCTTTTGATTCAGTGATGAAGTACCTAGCTATGTCCAAGTTTTTGGGTAAAATCACATCAATTTATTATTAATTTCATCTGTTCTACATAACCTTTCAGTGAATTCGACATCTTTAAAGGCTGCATTCATCAATACAACCAACTCAATTGACACAAGTAAGTCAATTCGTTGATTAGGAATTTAGATATTGTTCTAAATAAGCGACCGGATTTTTCCTGCAATTACAGTCAAAAGATCCCTACACTTAAGCGTGCTCCTATCTTCAAGGTTGATGTAAATAAGGTCAACTGCCAACTGCCGAAAAGGGAGTTATACTGTTTTTTGGTGATTTCTGCTATTATAATAAACTCTACAACCTTTAGATTGAAATTGTGACCCCAGATGAAATTACAGTAAATGATACGGGTAGGCGCCATATAATATAAGCTTATTCTCTTATATTACCTTCATCACATCCAGTTGCTAAGGACGTCAAAACATCATCAGGTCATCGACATGGAATGAAAGTTGCCAAATTTGTCGTCAAGAAAGATAACGTTGCAAACCCTCTATTGAATCAGACTATATCCAACCATACGAATGATTTATCAAATACTACAAATGCTTCAATCGAAAACCAAACAAGTTTTACAGTTGTGAATCAAACCTCTAAAGATCCTACAAACACCACTTTGAGCAAAGCATCGAACACAACTGGTCTATTATCAAATGAGACCAGCAAACCTTCCAACAACAACACATCGTCAATATCCTCGGTGAAAGGAACAGCTCAAGTAGCATTCGTCAAAAGTACGCAATCTGATGAAAGTGAGTCTTACTCTTTTGTTCAAATTCCCCGTTTAACAACCAACACTAGGATAGAACTTTCTTGAAAAGAAAAACAAAAAAGACTTGAAAACTAGGTTTGAAATTTTCAATATCCGAAGATATCCAGGGGTTAAGAATTTGAAGACCAAGAATAGCCAGGTGGTTTGAAATTTCAGCACGAATATCCAGAGGGACTACTGGTTAAGAAAATTCGACATCCTCAACAAGGGGGGTAAGGATTTTTTCTGGAAAAGCCCATTGTTCTTTGATAAATATGGTTCCAAACAGCGAATTGGAGTAATCAAGTCGCAATCTAATCATGGTTTTTCTATTGTGTTTTAGTTGACATGGATGTGAAGAATGGAGCAAAGATGATTAAGAAAAAAGGTATTATGACTTCTCTTCACTAATCAAGTTTCACAGATACCAAAAGGATTTTTGCTAAATATTTGCCGATAGGTAAGTTTGCCTTGATTAACAATAACGAGGGTACGTTAAGCGAGACAAATTGAAGAAGCACGGCGGATAGCGACCCGTGACCGTTGTCCCGCAAAAACTAACCAATCAAGCGTCCTTTATTCTGCAGGGCAACGGTCGCGGGTCGCTATTCCCAGTCCTCCTTCGATTTGTCTCGCTTAACGTAACCTCGCTACTAGAAAACGATAAACTGTAAGTAATTGCTTATTTCTGGTTAAACTTTAGATGCAGTTCCATCGTCCGCAAATAAAAATAATGATGTCATATTTGTCAAGAGCAAACAGGATGACCAAAGTAAGATATACCGGTATTATTGATAGTTCCCCTTCTTAGAAAAGCAAAGAAGAATCATATCGGATGGATCAGTTATTTTAACAAAATGAGAAATAATATATTGTCTTAATTTTCGTTGGTTACTTTCCAAATAATTCCTAATTGAAAATTTTGAAATGTTGAACCAATTTTTTATATTTTTTCTTCATTAGTCAATGCTGAGATTGAGAACTTAAAGAAAGGTAAAATCACTTGGTTGACTCTTTTTCTTATCATTTCTCCCACCTTTAATCTTACACTATAAATATCGATGAATCACGTGACACTTTGAAACGTTTTACATGTTAGATGATAATCATCTTCTGTCTGGTTAATTAACCGGTCTTTCTCCTTAAATTTCAGGAAAAAAATTGACAAAAGAACAAAAGTTATTCCTTGAGGCAATGAAAGGTAAGTCAAATACCTTTCAATACAATCGGATCAACGCATACAGTCAAGTAGGATGCGGAGGTAAAACTTTGAACTTGTAGTAGGGCGGGCTATTAAAGTCAATTTGAGTATTTAAATAGCAGTCAGAATGTAAGTGAAAAATGTGCTGTACTTGCGCGCTGTTTGCAGTTTTTCAAACCAATCAACGAGGAACAATAACTTGCGTTACGTCAGTTGATTGTTTAGAGTTAGCAATATAATGTCTCTGCTTTAAAACATTTTTCGAACCAATCATCACGTCCTACTGCTACTGACTCAACAAACAAAATATTCACCTTTCAACCCTGAAAGTTAAACTGATTAGGTGGGTGCCTTTAAGAACAATCAAACTTCTCCATATGTAACCAAGACCACTTACAATATTCTTGAAATGTAACCAGGATTGCAGGATTATCGACGTTACCAATTTCAGCAGTATTCTAACCTGGTAACTTGGTGTGCTTATTGTCAGGTCTTGCCAGCTATGGCTATAGCTATATTTGTTAATAAGTATAAAGCATTACTTTTATTCCATAGATGATACACCGCCATGGATCCCTGAGCCAGGTAAGAATGCAAAATAAAACCGGAGCTTTTGAAATTCATCGCAAGATTAATTGGCGGTGATAAATCTCACAAAAGTGTGAGAAGTATGTCCAATGTTCGATTTCCGACCCAAAACCTCTTCGACTTTTCCAACCAAAATCACATTATATCGGACATTCTGTCCGACCGTTAACATTGTTATTTTAAACATTTAAAAAAATTTGAGACATAAAATCTAGCTCTTTCGATTTTTGAAGCTTTCCCATTGATCAACAAAACAATGACGATAAGAAGACGAAACAGAACGGACCAACATCAAACGGCCCAAAATCAAACAGCCCAACATCATCAAAACGTGAAGAAAGATCAGATCGTGCGACCGAACGCGGACGAAAATCAACGATCGCACGAAATCAAACTGAAGACGACGACAAATAGTGCAAAGAAAGATTATATTTCATCAAAACATGAAATCGGAAAGAAGAAGACTCAAAAGTCAAAGAAATTTTTAATCACTAGACCAATAAGCTATCAAAATAATTTGGATGGCACCTTAGGTAAACACCATTAACATTATTCGAAATAGTTTTGTATCTTTCTGTTGGATGGCTAATTTCACTTTGAACGAATATGCTCAGCCTTTTATAATACACGGTTTTATTAGAATCTACCTTATTAAGACCAATTAGGCTGAGATTTGCTCGGAAATAAAATCTTCAGGGCGGTTATAAACTAAGGGGGGGGGGGGCTATTTTTGTACCAAGCCTTAACTTTTGATCTAGTTGTCCTTTTTGCATGAAATCCCTCCTAATACGAATAGGGTTAAGAACGCTGAAATTAAAAAAAACAAGCTTTTTGGCAGCTTAGGAAACATCATTCAAAATATTTTTGTATCTTTCTTGATTGGTTAATTGTTTTTTTTGGTTTACACAATTTATTTCAACTGATAGTGTCTTTCTTTGGCCTGGGTGTCCAAATCCAAAAGGACCACATGATGGAAACATTAAAAAGGACCCCTCCCTCATTCAAGGCAAATTTCCTTCCCTTGAAAACAGAATCAAAAAGCATGAACTTAAAGCATGTTGCAAAAAGAATTGTCACTAAAAACAGTTAATACGTAGAAACCAGGACGAAGCAAAAGGTAGGCAAGTGATACTGACCTGGTATCTATACTTAATTTTCATAGCCTTTAATTATTGGACTCGACGTTAAAGAGGAGAAAAGAATAAAATAAAAGCATTTTTTATAAACAAACAAAATTGTCACTTACTTACAACAGGTGTTTGTCCAGCGTCATTGCGATGTATGGATTTGTTGTTATCATACCCTTGCACATATGATGGTCATTGTGGCTCTGGGTTGTCATGTTGTCAGACCTCTTGCGGTTACTATCAGAAGATGTGTCTTCCTAAAGGTATGAAATAAGAAAAGCATTATTGTCAAATAATTAGAAAATTATCACGTGATCATCTTGAACGTGTTGGGTTAATGGGCTTTTCCAGAAAAGATTACCCCCTGGATATACTAGGATTTTGAAAATCTCAACCCCCTCCCCCCTGGGTATCCTATATCCTCAACAGGGGGTACGGGTTTTTTTCTTGAAAAGTCCATTACGAGTATCGGATACATTTTCCCTGACATCTGAATCAGCTCATGTGTTGTACTTAGAGATTTTTGACAGAAAGTGTTGACTTCCATGTAAATCATGTGGACAAAAGCAACACTCTCGCCCTCAAAATTTCTGAAAACCTTACCTATTGTAATTAATACCAACTATGTTTCTATTTGCAGTGACAAGACATTGTCCGTTACAACTACCATGGTCAGGACACCGGATATCATGTCATACGGAAAGCGATTGTCCATTGAGACATACTTGCTGTTTGGATTTGGCTAACAGTAGATACTGCCGATCTTTGAGAGAAGACTGAAGAACAATATAATTGCTACATCTTTGAGAGCAACCTCATGTCCAGGGTTATTTGCACGCCTTTGAAAGAAGACTGAAGAATGAAGAACGGTATAATTGCTACATATTTCCAGGTGTTTCTTGTAATCGAGCGGAGCAGAACAGAAGATGGACGCTCCTCTTAATGTTCTCAACATTTTAACGAAAAAGGAGTTTTAAATTGAGATTCGCTTTCTGACGAAACAAACAAGTTAACTTTCACTCCGTATTCTACCCCTTCAATACCGGTAATCTGAAATTTGATACAGGTTTACACCAGTATTCCTCCCGATGATGGAATCAAAAAGCTGTATTTTTTAAATCACCTCGAATCGGCCAGCCACACACCAAAGGGTTACCTTGACTCCATTTTGCAAAATTTAAAATACCTACCTTGATTTCTTCCATTGATGGATGAAGGATATAAAAGTCTTAGGGTCCCCCTGAAAAAATAGGTAAATTTAATATAAAAACGACTAGATATTAATTTATTGATTACGACTTTTTCAGATATTTGTAAATAGCACCACTAACAGACTACTTTTGAAAAATATATTTTAATTGCTTCTATCATGAGTAATTAAGAAATCAATGAAGCATGGACCTTAAAAAGACGTGATAAAGACGCTAATAATTATCTTTTTACATAAATGCTTAATCTCGATAAGGAAAAGAGCTTTTTCCGTCGGATCTTTTCTAAAGTACCCACTGTTGTGTTATTTAGACTTTTGCGGAAATTTTTTCTTATCTAATGCGTGAATTTTACTGATGATATATTAATCTTGAATTTGGGTTGGAAGGAAAAAATCAAAATTTCAAATTTTGCAGTATTCCAAGAAACTTTCGCAAATTTCGCGATGATCACAAAATATTTTATACTTAGCTTGGCAAAATATTGATAAATTTATAGTTTTGGTTGATCCACTTTTTTATGACCTTGTGAAAGTTTTTATTCCTAAATAGATACCGTTTCAGAGTCTCTATATTGCATATTAATTTGGTGTGACGTATCATGTAAGGAATTAATAAAATTGTAATCCAATTTTCTGCTGAAAATTGCCAAAAGTGGTCATGATTTCACCACAGATAAAATCATTGGACGTTTATTGGGCTATTCCAAAAAAAACCGTACAGGGGGGTGGACGAACCTTTTTAAGGTAAATTTTCTTTCTCTGAAAATGTGTCTATATACCCCCTGAAAAAATGGTAAATTCTGAAAAAGCCCCTGGAAACTTTTTTTTTTATGGTTCAATGGTAGGGTGGACAAAGTATAATTTAGGGTCAACCTCCTGGAAAATTTGATAAATTTCTTTAACCGCCTGGAAATTTCAATTAAAATACCTCCTGGAAAAGTTCGTCCACCCCTATGTATGGACTTAAAATGGAATAGCCCATTATCATCATTGTTTTAATAGGACAAATCGGTATGACGTTGACCAACCTCGTTCCCAGGATTCATTGCACGCCTTTTGACGTTTTCTTATATGGGCTCGAAATAAGAGGTTCCGGCCAGTTTCAAGGTATTCTTTGACGCACCATACAAATAATATCAAATAGCACAGAGGATACCCTGGGGACGAGGTTGTGACGTAGACGCATATAGAGATGAAACTTCTACTGTATTTTGGGAGGAAAGATATTGAAATAATTTAGAAGTGAATAATTTCCTGGTGTCACACCAGAAAATACAGACGACGCTTCACACTAAGTGTTCCACTATGAGAAAAAGGGATTTCTTTAATAATCAAGGTTTTATTCCCAGTAGAGGTCACCTAAATATCAAAAAATTGAGAAACACACAATGAAAAACAGTAAAAAGCAAAACAGACGACTTCTTAGATCCCCCACAAAGTCGTCTTTTTGAGGTTAATATTCTTGTAATAGGAATGGAAACCCAGGATTATTGCTTTTGCTCTATGAAAGATTTACGTTTTATTTTCCGTTTCTGAAAAAGTGAAAAGCTAAAAAGAAAGTTGATTACAAAAGACTCCCTGTGGATTTCGTTTGTGTTAAAATAAACGAGTGATTCTCATGTGATTCTATGTAGCAGATTTTTCCCACTTTTTGTCTGCTTATTTGAAATGAAGATTTTTACTATTCAATATGTTTTTTGGAGATTTCAAGTGTCTGAGTCATTATTATGAAATTCCTAAAAATTAATCTTGCAGTGCGTCTACTCAAAGAGCGAACAGACCCACGGAAAAACCAATCCTGATGTTGAAAGTGATTAGGATCCTAAATTATAAAACTGTGTGTTCAATAAGACATATTACTCTGATGCAGGTAGGGAGATAAAGTACTGTGGCGTGGTTTCAGGTGTAGGGTTTTGCGAGGCCTTAAAGCTCTCTATCCGGTCTATGTGTTGCGAGTGCAGGTTTTGGGAGGCTCAATTGAGTGCAGGTTTTAGGAGGCTCAATTGAGTGCAGGTTTTAGGAGGCCCAATTGAGTGTAGGTTTTAGGAAGCTCAATTGAGTGCAGTGTTGTGACCTCTCTATCCTATGGTTGAGAAATCTGTCCATCTTTTCTCTTACATTTTTTTAAGAATGGGAGTTATCTTCCGAAGAGCTGTAATTAATTTGAGATAAGTTTGGGTTTAACTCCCTGTTTAAGCTTTATTTACTATATAAAAATCAATATAAATGATATAATTCTAAATTATCTCCATCTGTATATAAAAAATTATGGAAACAAGTTCCAATTTCTTGCATCAATGGCATTATTATTACAAGCAGCAAATTTTGTTCAAAGTTTTCATTTTTGTATAATTGTCTTTCAACAATGTCTTCTTTTTCCATTTCCTTTCAAATAATCAAGACCGATGAAAAATATTTCGCACCAACGTTTCCATATGCATCTCACCGATTTCTTTTCGGAAGAAAATCTCTTCAATAAGCCTCGGATCCACGCGTTGTAAGCGTCCGAAAATCAAAAGCATTCGTCCAAAACGTCCAGGATTTAGGGAAGGGTCACGTGATGAATATTCGCTCAACGCCATTTGACACTTATCACGGTATGATTCAATTGCGCCTGGTTCTGCTAGTGCACTGATGTCTAAAAGATAAAAGATTAAAGTTAAGGTGTGCGACCTTTGAGCTTTATACTGAAATCTTTCGGAGAAACAAGATAAAGTTATAATTAAGTAAAAGTAATGGATCATCAAGACCAATCAGACACAGAAAAGGAGTCAAGCTTTTTTCCACACAAAAAAGGCGAGCGCTGCGCGACGATAAGTGAAGACCAATCTGACCAAGACTGGAAGCTTATACTTGATGGCTCGAGACGATTTCAAAATATCTATTAACTTACAAGGGTTAAAGAGTCCAATGAACAATAAACAAGCCATTTCACTTTCGTCTAAATCTAATTGGTCTAAATCAGCCAATAGATCAGCAATATATTTGAGCATGCGCACTTCACGCTCACTAAAACGATCTTCGTAATCTCGTAGATAGTCTAGAAGCCAGTCATCGGATATGATTCTCCATTGAACGGCAGCGATGAGGAATAACGAGCTCCAAGATTCTTGCATCAGAATAATCTATATAAACAAGAAGAAAACATTTCAATATCAATTTCCATTGAAATTCACGTGAAAAGAATGAGAGAATAAATTCAAAATGTAAGAGCTTTGACTCTCGACTCTCGGCTAGTCTAGCAGCTAGACGACTAGACTTATAAAGTAAGAAAGGACAAGGTATTGAAAAAAAAAATTTACAACAAGACTCTATGCAAACTACCCCTGTTGATAAATTCTACCGTATGGAATAAAGTTACTTCATAAACGACTCCAGTCTAACTCTCGGCACGGCATTGCTTATCAAGATCGAGAATGAAGAAGCAGTTTCATGCACGTACCTGATCTACATAATATAGTGAAGCGAATGGTGACAACTTTTTTGTCCATTGAATGATCTTGAATAATAATTTGGCTGTTATTTCCGTCATTGAGATGTGTCGATTCTGTTAAGAAAAAAACGGACTTTTTATAAGGCTTTATATAGGCTTCTGTTTGGGGGTAAAAAGGTAACAAGTCCGGGGTAAATAGTGAGAAAAAGCATATATTCTTCAGCCCCGTGCATAATTCTTTCGAGGAACAGCCCGGTCGAGGATAGTTTTCTAGCACGTTTTTACGAATAAAAAACAGGCTTTAAAACCACTCAACAAGAAAATTCACTTTTTCGTACAAATGACGTTATGCTAAACAAACCTTCTCATAATCAGGCGTTAAACATTTTTCGGTGGAATGTAAAATCATATCCATAAAATCTTCATAGCTTCCATTCTTTGGTGTTCTTATAGGAGTTAAAGGAGGACTGGACACAACTACCATTTCCTCGTATCTGATTGGATGAGAGACAGCATGATGATGATGATGATGATGGGCCAATAGTTTGTCTTGTCTTTGTTTACGTAATGTTGAATTTCGCGGACCCCGCTCATGCTGGACAGCTAAAAAAATAAGAAAATAAAATTATTTTCTCCAAATCTAGAATCAAAAGGTCCAAAA
This sequence comes from Tiaropsis multicirrata, assembly GCA_032270745.1. Classification (NCBI taxonomy): domain Eukaryota; kingdom Metazoa; phylum Cnidaria; class Hydrozoa; order Leptothecata; family Tiaropsidae; genus Tiaropsis; species Tiaropsis multicirrata. Next base: position 9,716 of record JAUJPO010041501.1, read on the forward strand.
ATAGTAATAGATAAGTTTTTAGGATTTGACAATGATCCCGAGGCTTTTTTATTTATTTTGTTGAGATAAAAATATCTTTGAAAATGTTTGGAATGCCGCTGTGTGTGTGCAAAAAAACACACAATCAAAATAATTTATTGAACCCACCATCTTTATTCATATTGACTTCGAGACATTTTTGTAATCGACAATATCGACATTGATTGCGATGAATTTTATCGATAGGACACGATCCGAATACAGGTGTACTTCCTGTTTCATTGTTATTCAAATCAATATTGTGTTGGGATTGTCGACAAGTGTACTTTCTAAAAAGAGAGAAAATCTTGAGATTCTACACCCTATTAATTTCTTTGACTTTTGATATGATTGGAAAAGGCCATAAAGACAGATGTGGTAGCAAAGGACCTTTAACCTTTACTTGAACGATTCCAAAAACGAGTATTTCCTTGACTTATTGAAATTTAGATTAGCAGATGTGTGATATCTTTACAAAGAGGTCTTCAGTCATTGTTTGTTTTATACATATTCCGACAGTAAAAAAAGCTAAAATATTACGGTATCAGAAATAAATAATTTGACGAAAACCTAGACTGTGCCAAACCCAAACAACAGGTCGAAACCCTACTATCGACAACTACATAAAAGATAGGGCTTGGTACACGCTAATGAACACCGTAAACGAAGTTCGATTTACAATCAATATCAATCCACAATATCTTAATTCTATAGCATCTTATTCTACCTTCCAAAATGGAATATGGGTCTTTGGAATATGGGTCTTTCGCATGTGTGCGTTAGAAAGAAGAATTCTGATTGGATAAACGTTCATACCACTACGATTAAGGACCAATCAGAACACTCTTTAGTTCGGCTGTGAATGTCATACTCTTAGGTGCCGAATAAACAACCTTATTTCGGACCAGTTGTTATTAATTTTTGGACAAAATTCCCAAAGTCTTAAGGTCTTAGGCTTTGAAACAGAGTAGAATAATTCCTTACTTGTTTTTACGAATACTTCTTTTGAAGAATCCACTGCAGCCATCGCAAGCATAAACTCCATAATGTTTTCCTGATGAATTATCACCGCATACTACGCAAGGTGTGTCCAATAGACGACCTGAAATTCATCAACAAGTTTAGGATTGATATTAGTGAGGATAAACAATAAACAATAACATCGTAGGACTCGGACTCGGACTACTGACTGACTGGAAAAATTGAATACTCAGAATTATAGTTTGCCATGAAAATTAAAATTTCAGTCAACAAACCAACTCAGTTTATTGTTATATCCTGGTATGCCATGATCATTCCAATTAAAAGGACTGGTCTTTGGTAGTTGCTATATGGATTAAGATTAAGTTCAAAAAATATTGGCTAAATTTGTTTGAATTAAAAAATATATATAATTTGCTTACCTGATTTAATAATTGTGGTAGTCATTATTGATTTATTATTGATTATCAATACTTTTTTATCGAGGAATAAATACGCCAATCACCAAGAGATGATCAAGATGCCAAGTGAGTTGGCGAGATTTGAAATCTTGCTGTTTTATATACCCAGTCCGTTGAACAATAAAGTTAAATCGAGTACAATAAAAACAAAACAGCAGTTAAGAATGGAATGATAATAAAATTGATATCAAAATAATATATTCGAAATTAACAAAACAAAATGGGGAAATAGTGGGATAAAGGGACAGGATTTCTTAGCATAAAAAACCCCAGCAATCAATAATTTACAGATCTGGAAATTTTTTGAACTGAAAGATTTTGTTGTTTTTTAAAGGGGGAACTTGTTTAAAAAAAGGATGAAAAATGTGAAGAATAGCAAAGAGACATTACTTTGCAATTGGAAGATACATAAAATGGCTCATAATGCCACAAAATAATAAGCTCCATCCTTTGAGGTTTTATTAAACGATAGTTTTTTGAGTTCAGTTTTCTATGACATAACTAAATTCCTTATTCCCTTCTCTATCGTTTCATTATTATGTTATTTTGCTTGTTTTTGTTCCCACTTAATCTTTCAATTGTAATGGATTTACTTTTCTTTGGTGTTTTTTTGATATTTTCATTCCGATCAATGAAAAAGGGTCCCTTTAAATTTATCAAATGCATTATAATGTCTTTTTTATTATTGACAAAATAAGATTGACTCATAGTGTATCGAAGTCTAAGGAGATTTGAAACTCGGTTGCTAAGTCAGAGATTTCAATCCTTCACCAGGATTAATCCACTTGTTATCTGTTTCTTTCTTAAGATTCATTATTTTGAACAAGAATTGTTCATCAAAGTCAACTACTAAAAGTTCAAATTCTCAAAGATCAGATGATACCATTTTTACAAGAATGTTTAAAGACTAGGAATGAATTGCTTTAATTTAATGCCCCTTTTTTGGCGTGTTTTTACACTTTTTTAAAGGTTAGTTTTTACTTAAGCTTAGTACTTAATTAGCAAATTAAAAAAAAGATACCGAAAAATTAATAATAATACAATAAATCAGAATTAGAAAAACCATTTGCTTGGCTATGCATGACGATCAAACTTTTGTGGGAGATTCGGTTTAAAATAAAATAATCTTCAAATTCTTAATGAGCTGACATCGAAATTACCATGCCGGAGCAAATGCATCAAAACCCATCAAAAAGATTATTTTGATGAAAAATTTGACACATTTGAGTTGAACCAAAATTTCCATCAAAACAGAAAAATAGAAAAAAGAAGAAAAAATTGATTTTGATGGATTTTGATGAAGTTTGTTCTCGATCAAACTTTTAATCAAAATAGTTGCGCTTGTCAAACTAGATTTTACATTTTGATGCATTTGAGTTGATTTCATCAAAATATTTTTCTTCTTCATCAAAACATTCAATTTTGGTCAAAATCTCATCAAAATAGTTTTGATGGATTTTGATGAAAAAGTTTGATGCGTTTGCTCTGGCCTTAAGAATGAACCCCATACGCTAAATGCTGACAAAAATCAGATTCAGTGCATACATATCTCACTTTTAAAGAACAACCATACCCATTTTTTCAGAGGATGGCACTTGAGATTAGTTTCAACCAAATCAAATCCTGTACCTGATGAAAAATTTTACCATCAAAAAAATAAAAACCGCTTTTAAAAATAGTTTTTTTCATTTTTCCAAGAACTAAAAGCTGCAGATTTTAATGACAGCTGTTACTATTTTGTCTTGCACTTGAAAGAAAGTAAGGTTCTGCACTAGAGATCTGAAGTAAATCTGCCATACTCTGAAAACTGGTACACACCACCACCACACACACCATCCTGACCACGTGCATTTTCATTTGCGTTAGTTGCGCCCGGACTTGGCACAACTCCCCGGCCAGAATTTATCCTGCTGGTAACAGCACGCGTTTTAAACTTTTAAGTTATCTTGCTATAACTTCGTGTCCGCATGCTGTGCCTATAGAAAAATGGATATTTTACCGAATGGTCAAGAATATACTATTTTAAGAAACAATGTTCGGGTATATCGGGTATATACTGCAGACCGTATATAGAGTTTATGACTTTACAAATCTTATATATTTGAAATTCATTAAAATTTTCTGTAGCTACAAAAATTAAAAATACCTTGAATTTGCTATTGAATAAGATGTACAAAATGTGCTGCATTTATTAGAATTTAGATAGTCTGTGTTTTGTCATGTTATAAAAACAGAGGATTCTTCGTTCGGTAAAGTTTCCATTCTTCAGAAGAACACGAAGGAAAAGAGGTGAAGCAAAAGACAAGAAGAATCTGAAAAATTGAAAAGAAAAAGGCGGCGAATTAGTTTATTTTAAAAATTAAAGATCAGAAAAATTTCTATACAAATATGGAGGAAGATAGTAAAACGAAAATTGAGCAAGAAGTTTCCTCAACAGTTCCAGAGACTGTAACAAAGGAAACAGTTGAAGAAGTTGAAACAGTCAAAAGTGAAAAGAAAACAGGTAAAGCTACAGGTTCTTTTACTTGGCATATCTTCCAACACCAGCCCTAGTCTGGACCCATACTCTACATTCTATATTAACTACTCAAGCCAACAAGAAGCCATAGAGTATGGTTGCAGCTCAACAATTTAAATTTGCGCCACTCATTCAGTTAAGGAAACTAGCCACTTTTTTCTGATTAAATGATGCTCAATTTTGCCGTGTTTAACAAAATAAAGTAGTGAAAGATCAAAGGAATTTACCTTCAACGCCTCAAAACCATTAAAGACAAATTGTTGTGAAGTTTAAGCTTATAAATATAAACAGCGGCTTGTTTCAGCTAGAAAATGATGTATTTTCCTTTATCCACACAACTTGTCTTCATTAAAAACGAAGAAGAAACATGAATCATAACTCTACGGAGAACATGATCCCGTATTCGTTTTTGAATTGGTCCTTGATGATCTACAATCGGTCAGAAATCACGAGTCGCAGAGCCGGTGCCAATGGACCGCGCCTACTCCACACAACATGTAAAACACCAATCAAGAAACTCCAAAGCAATGAAAAAAATCATATTGGTAGTGCGAAAACGAACAAAGTTCATTTTTTGGTGGTTTTCTCCTGCGTGTTCAAGAGGTGTTAAACAACAGCAAAAAAAGTAAGTTTTGACACTCAAAAAGACGCTAGTTTCCTTAACTGAAAATTGGATAATATACAGCAATTGAAGGGTATCCCTGTAATACTTTTCAACCGCGTCGTGCAACAAAAATATATGTAAACTGTGATTGCAGAAAATTGAATTTTTGTCAATAATATACCACAATTGAAGGACAGAGTCATGTCAACTTATGTCAAAAATATGATTCAATTTTATTTGCGTTTTGTGCAGGGAATGCGATATAATGGAATCCGGGCACAAAATAAAAACAATCACATTTTCAAATGAGGCGCCAAAAGAAGGAAAATTATCATTTTGAGCAGAATGGCGCAATTCAAAGTTGTATCGCTATATACTGGCTAATTCCTCTGATGGTTCTTTTCATCGCGTCTTTAGAGTTTTAACGTACCGATAGAAAATTCACCATCTGAATACCAGGTTACCATCATAAAGGCTAATTATTAAAAAGTTAATTATTGGGTGACCGGACCAACCATTGGTTATTTATGTGACCAGACAGTTGCAGCAAATTCACAAAAAAAAAAGATTCCATTTTATTTGCCTATGTCCTCATTTTTCAAATTCGGCACACTAGGTCCCTCAGAATGGCTGATACGTCCTGAAAAAATCTGATTTCTGTGCTGACATTAGCATTTTTGAGGAAATTTTCAGCCATTCAAACCAGCTTTAACAGATGCATCTCAAAGAGTACTATCGATTATAGGTATAGTTTATATTGTTTCCATGGCTAGTTCTCTAGATATTTGGGTTTGAAATTTGCTAAATCACCTAGTGTCCTATGACAGAGAGTAGAGACAAAAACACCAGCTTTTATGGAAATTTAAAAGATGAAAGTAACGAACAAAAACTGAAAACTTGATGGCTCAACAATAATAATAAATTGTATTTAACAAGAACTTCTGATTATGCAATTTATAGAGGATGTTGTTTTAATAGAAGTTGATCTGACTGATTGTTCCATTCAAAGGGCAACCATCAAAAATATGTTCTCAGTTGGTTGGTAGATATTTTTTATAATTATTATATTGTATGCACAATTTATTCTACAAAAACATTCCTGATAAGACTGTGTGTATGGACTGATCTGTACTCGCAAATTAAAAAAAAAAAAACTAAAAAGATAATTAAAGTAAATTATTTCTCTATTTTTAGCCAAAAGTACACAGTATTTTATATAAATTATATTACTTTTCACGACTTCCTGCAAACAGAAACAAAAAAAGGAATCGATGACAACCACTCACCAAGATACGCACTCGCATTTAGTCGAAGGAATCAGTAATGATCTTGTTTACATAATTATTGCATCATTAATCGTTGTGACATTAGTTATCATTGTATCGAAAATGTTTCGGTCATCCAGAGAAATCCATCCCCGACATTTAGAGCAGGTCCAGGAAATACGTCAGCGTGTTTTGGAAGCTAGAGGTGAAACTCCAGCTGTACATCCATCACATAGAAATGCTGAGGACCGGTGTCCTATATGTATTGATGTTCTCAAATTTGCAGTGGAAACTAATTGTGCACATATATTTTGTTGTAAGTCCGTCTTTTGTCATTTAAATTCAAGACGAAATTAATGGAAAAAACTCTCCATTGTTTCATCTATCTGGTCATGAAAAATTGGTTTATTTTAATATTTTTATGGTGAGTATTATATTACCGTAATTTCTCTAATTTAATGCGTCCTCTAATTAATGCGAGGAAATTATTTTTACCATTTTTAGCTAATATAAATCCTCTAATTATTAGTGCGAGCACCCATTTACCTATTTTCGATTTTCCTCTAATTTAATACGATAAAAGTCAAATCCTCTAATTAGTAATTGGTTGGACATGTTCCCAAATTTATTTCTAAATTGACATTCTTTTTTATCAAAAATGGAGTAGTATTGAATATTGTCGGTAAAAGTGACAGGAGAGAGGAGATATTCACATGACCTCCCTCAAAGAGGAATGGAAATTCCAGCTAACTTTGTTTTCAGAACAGATAATGTTAATCTTTTCAACCAAATGAAAGAGAAGACATTGAGAGAGCTGGAAAATTTTGAAAAGAGAAGAAAACGTGGGTTGGAAGAAAGTTTAAAAAAGAAAGGGAAAAAAAATTGTCTTCTTTATTTTTCCTCCAATTTAGTGCGTCTAAATCAAAATTTTCCTCTAATTATTAGTGCGGTAAAAAGTTTCAAGGTTCAAAGCAATTTATTTCCTCCTATCATTAGTGCGACACCTCCAAAATAATTATTTTTTTGGTCGCATTAAATTAGAGAAATTACGGTAATTTGTAGAAATGAAATGGAAATTTCAAACTTAAACTTGAAAAATATTACTTACTTTTACAACATAGGAATAAGTCGACTTTTTAAACTTCAATACAGGCTCCACACTGAATCCCAATTCTGGGACCTCACTGCAACCTGTGATAAAACATAAGACATCTCCAAGACAGATATTTCCTCGTCTGCCAGCACCAACTTCTCGAAGATATTTTACGAAATAAGAATAAAGCTTCTTCTCTCTGGGTAACCAGGACGAACCCTCAGGCTTAAACTCAACTTTGATTATGTTAAGAAGAAATTTTGGGCTTAGTTTAAAAGCACTTTTTTGAAATAGGTGCCGTAAAAGCGGAAACCTTTGAAAAACAGCGTGGAGGTGAAAGACCTCCAAGCCTTCCACAACCTTTTTTAAAGGTTCACTGATACTGCTGCTATTGGTGAATATTCCATTTAATTGCTCCTCGTCAAAAATTTTGGGCACAATTCCACCCTGGACCAGACTGATCCCTACCATGACCCCTACAAAATAGTACTCATCTTTCAGATGAGGTTTGAGTCCAGTTTTGAAATATTTTTCGTGGAGAGCTCGGTTAATGATGTTAATCCACTCCATTCGTACACCACCGTTATCTTTGGCTGACTCGCCAATGAAATCTATCTCAAAAGTAATAAAAAAGTCATCAATACTTTCGAATTCCAAGAAAGTTGTGCTTATTACGTCGTCTCTGTCAACAGAAATGGAGTTTACAGGTTCTTCCTGTTCTGGGTTGTAAAGTGTCATATCAGGGATATGTAGCTGCCTTCCTCTCGTCAAACTAGTTTGCAAAAATTTTAAAATTTCTAAGGGATCACTGCTATTCAAATCGCACAGGTTGTTGAGTAGTTTTTCAAGGAATGTCTCATTTCCATTGACCACTTTATTTTCCTTTTTTTCATCTCCTTTGTTATCATTATTTGGACTTGAATTTGGACGAAAAGCAGGTAAATAGTCTTCCTTCGTTTTTGACACAATTTTACCACATCCAGGACACTCAAAGGAATCGGACCTCAGCAACTCGCCTTCGATACAACTGTAGTGGAATTCACATTCACACTCGACAGCTTTGGTTGGTGGAATGTAAATTCCCTTTTTGCATATTGGACATATAGTATCTCCATCAAGTGTCTCCTTCAACCTAGAAAAAGATAAGTAAAATAAGTAGAAGTAATGATAACATGACATGCTACCAATCACCAGACTGACCAAAAAACATTCTAAACAAATATTTGGTGAAGTTGTCGGATTTTACCGTTTATATTCTTATGCACCATTTTGACCAATTCTAAAGGACATAAACCAAATCCCTTTAAGTCATTATTTAAAACCATGACACCCAGAGTTTATGGGGTGTATGGATGTGTTTTTAGAAATATAACAGGTTTTTTCACATGCTTGCATTGAAGCAAAGTTTTACCTGCAGCTACTTGTTGAGAATACATTAAGAGAACTTATTTTCGCGAGAACTAATTTTGGCGAGCAGCGAAAATCGTAATGAAATTTAATTTTGGCGAGAACTTATTT
>JAUJPO010041512.1:0-18172 GCA_032270745.1 Tiaropsis multicirrata
TGATTAGAGGTTGCCATTGGTGGGAAAAAGTTACGGTAAATTAGCTCTTTTTTGCACAGGCCGTAACTTGCCTGAGTACTTTTATGTTTATGAAAAGAAGGATGGTATATTGTCAACTCAAATCTAAGTAATCAACTGCCGTAATGCCCGTAACGCGTGTTATCGTTTATTTTGATTGGTAATCGTTTTGCAACTAAATTGGTAATCGTTTTTGGACTTCCTCATAAACTGTCAAACTGGGCTTTTCCATAAATAGTATATACCCATGATTGTTGAGGAAGTCGGAAACGTTCAGGGGGTAACTATGGTGCATATTTTGAACCTCCACCCCCTGGATATCCTTGGACTTCAGATTTTTACCCCCTGGATATCCTAGGACATTGAAAGTTTTGGACCCCCTGGATATCCTAATATCCTCACAGGGGGGATACGGACTTTTTCCGGAAAAGGTCAATAGGGATACGGAATTTCTTTAACTTACTTTTCTTTAACTTTAAACTTTTTTCAGCCGATTCCGCCACGCCCATTTCAACTATCGACTTATACTATCAAAAACGGATGTGTGTTACACCTAATATCAATTCTGACGCTGATTGTGCAGCCGTTGCTGACGGAACAAACTTGATGTACAAACAAATGCCCAGTAAGCCTCAAGGGTCAATTTGGTGTATAAAACTCTTAAACTTAAAAAGCTCATATTTAGTCTGGGAGGTCTGATTGTGTCATTTTATCAAATAATTCTATCCGTTTGATGATTAGTGGAGTGGATATCGCCCTTAAGTGTTAATCCGATTAAGTGAATAATCTTTGACTTAGTCTTCGAGTTACTAAATATGACGTTACGTTCCGAGTTATGTAACTCGCTGACTAATGGTCGTCGAGTTAAAGCAATTGCTTCGCGCAACAGTGTAATATCTTATTTTTGTACAGAATACAAAATACTAGCCTGTAAACACAGAACATTCAACGTCTTCTCAACGTCAAAACATTGTAACGTTGAAACAGTAGTGTTGTGGAAAAACATCTTTAAAACATTTTTTATTCTGACAAGCAACCAACAAGCAGTTTTTATTAACTCGAACTTATATAAAATTACTCATTCTTGCCCTCCGATGTAGAGTTTAAATAAATAGTTTTACAACATTTCTCTCTAGATTTCGATTGTACCCACAAGCGAATGTTATACGAATACCAAGCAGACGGTACTTTAATACATCATTGCAGTGGTAAAAAGATTTGTCTTGATCAAAATGGATATTTACAAGTCTCTTCTCAGTGTGGTGCTGAAGCATCGAAATTTGAAAGAAGCCAGGTAAAGATGTTGTTTAGATTTATGTATCCGTGGCCGAGTGGTTAAGGCTTTGAGCTTAGGATCGAAGGGTCCCGTGTTCAATCCCATAAATTACCCCGGAAGTAAATAAATTTATTTTCACGACTTCAACAGGCATACTCAGTCAAGCATAACGGACAGTGTTGGTTAAGTCAAGGTGGATGGCCAAAACCCGATCGGAAAATCGGATTATCAACTACGTGCGATGACGGACGATACTTTCGCAACGTTCATATGTTCCTTGAAAAAGGTAGGAAGTTAGTTCCATGGAAACCGATAATATGGGACAACCCAAAGTTTAGATTTTCGGATTCTTAAAAAATTTTGTTTCAGGTTTTTAAGAAAATATTTTAGGTTGTCCCTTGTTGTATATTTTCTGTTCTGCTTTTCACTTCCTGGAAAAGAACCAACTAACATCATGCGTATTACTGTGAGAACAACGACTTTGTATTTACCAGTTTATTTAAAAAGAACTACTTCGGGTCTTTAAAGGCTTCTCGAGGACGTGGACAAATTTGAGCAATTATTTTAAACTAGCGACTGTGTATTGATCTTTTTCAAATATTGAGCACTATTGAGAAAGAAGATTCTTTTAATTATAAACTAAGCGACCAAAAATATATGTATAAAAATATATTCGTATTATATCTATATACAAGAATATGACTTTTTTTGTTTATATACACTACAGTATATTTCATCTTCCAATTATTGAGGTCACGTCCTTCTTCGGTACTAAACTCTCTAAAAATCGCTTGAATTAAAGTTGATTGTTCTCGCATTGGCAGGCTCACAACCTCTTTAAAGTTCTTGTTTCACTTTACAGATTGTAAAATGCCACAAGGTTTTGGAAATGGGAAATTGCCTGACTCAGCATTTTCATCAAGTTCTTTCGCTGTAGCCGATGAACCATACAAAGCAAGAGTCAACTATAATGGGAAATGGTGCCCTCATAAGAAAGGTATGGAAAAATGTTTGACGACTTTATCACAGCAGGCACGCAACGTTTTTACAGCATCGTTTCAACGTCCAAATAACGTTCTGACGTTGAAACAACGTCCCGTGTCTGCTGGTTAAGTGTGATTTTCATTTGACCGCAGAGTGCCCAATTTCATTTGTCCTGTGACCTGTACCCTGTGACCTGTACCCTGCCTTTCGAATCAACGGCTAAAATACACTGACCAGGCTATCTCCTTATGAAAATGTTTTGGCGAAAAACCACCATGTCTTCAGGGTTTCCTCTGCTAAGAATGAAAAGCAACATCACTGACTCGCTGTGAAAACCTACTTCAAAGTCAAAACAGTGAGAAAACCAATCTAGTCGATGAAGGTATAGATCAGTGTTTGGAATTCACTTTAAACTCTCTCACGTGACCTCAACAGTTACGCAAGGTAGTCGTGCGAATTTGGTATCTGATTTAAATCTACGACGTCAAAACAACGTTGTTTGGATTCAAATCTTTTCCCTAGGTATCGGAGGTTGGTTGAAGATCGATTTGGGAAAAGAAGTTCAAATCACAGCAATTGGCATCCAAGCTGGATCTTATTGGGATTGGGTAACAGGCTATCACTTGTATTACTCTGACGATGATAAACACTGGAAACCCTTCAAAGACGTCAATTCAACTTCTTCAAAGGTATCTATCAATACATTAGACTGTTTCAGAGATCAATACCCCCTCCCCCATGTTGAGTCGGACACGTCCAGGGGGTAATTAATCCAGACAGATCTATATTTAAAAAAATCATGTCCAGGGGGGGTATGCAGAGAAATATAATATCCAGGGGACATGGGTGCTTAAAATCGTATCCTCAACATGCGCAGGGTTGTGTGAAAAATATCAATGTTGAAAATCCAGGGGGGTCCAAAAGTTTTGGCACAGTATTATTGTATTCTCGCTATTATTCGTCTAATATCCAGGGTACAAACAGCGTGTGTTACAGTGGGAAATGTCAACAAACATTAAACCATCAATGTCGGTCACTTTGGAACGCTGATGCCAGAAGTGCAGTAGATGAATGTTGGAATAAGCTCAATACAGATACTCAAGGCTTCGGTAAATGCTCTGTTACCACCAATACACCTTGTGTGGCTGAGAATATCAAATGTGGACAAGTACAATGCCAGTCGCCCGATGATAAACCGTATTATGTTGATTATGGCACTTCATACAAGAAAGTTACTCTTTCCACACACACGTGCAGGTATCTAATCGCTTTAAAAAATCATGATGCATTCATTCATTACGTAACTTTTTATACGGAAAAAACCCAAAATGCCGGATGTTTGCCAAGATTTTCAAACTACACGGCTATTTTTCGTCGGACTAAATTATTCGTCGGACATCATTTTCGTCACCCACAAATATTTTCGTCACTTTTATCCAAACAAACGCTAATATTAGCCCATTTATTTTGTCTGATAAGGTAGTTTCAAACTACACGGCTATTTGGGATTATTCCTGAAGAAGAGATGGCGTAGAACACAGGTCGCAGAGTCTTTTAGGTGACTTTAGGCTGTTTTCACGGGACGATTAACTGTAATCGTAATAATATCTTTCTTATAAAAATTCTTTTTTTTCCTTTTAGTGCTGCTTCTATAGGGTTTACTACTGATCAAATGAGCCTTGGAATGGTCGAAGATGGAACGAAGTGCGATGAAAACAAAGTATATTTATTTTCTTATCGTAATACTTTCCTGTAAACATCCAGCAAGCACTAAACGTTATTTAAACCTCTAAATTATGTTAAAGTAAAACGGCGACGGGAAAGTTTGGAAAAAACGTAAAGTCCCCGTACGGAAAAAATCCTTTTTATTGGATCATAGGTTTCCCTTGGACTAAAAGTCATTAAGAGGGTCATTATGCAACCGATTCTACCCTTTTATTTAGTTTTGTGTCAACCAAAGATGTAAAACAGCTGTTGAGCATGGATTTAAAGAATGTATGAAAGTTGATGGCAAAGAATGCAACGGAAAAGGGGTATGTAATTTTTATCCACGGGCGTGGCTCGTCGTTGTCGTCGTTGTCCCAATATGTTTGTTTATGAATAGCAAGGTTCAGTAGCCGAGAACGGGTCTTTTTAGCCTATGCTCTAGATAGCATACAGTTCTACAGGCTAGTCCGTGTAGAAAAGGAAACATAAATATTTCGCAGTTTCAGTCTATCTTGCTACCCGGACTAGCCTGTAGATGTGCCCTATCTAGAGCATCGGCTGTTATTAAGACACCTTCGTCTTCGTGATTCATCTCGGATACTTCACCTCGCTAATATGTTTGTTTTCGAATTGAGTTTGAGTAATGACGAGCGCAATAGAGAATAAACTTCATTTCGATTTTTGATAGAAGGATTTAAGGACTGTCTTACTCAGACTGAAAATTAAATGAGTCTGGAAGGTACTTTCGATAAATCTCTTTTAGGTGAAAGAGAGGCTTGAAGAAGACCGTTAGTTCGAATATTAGCGAGGTTACGTTATGCGAGATAAATCGAAAGAGGACGGTGAATAACGACCCGTGACAAAAATCTAGCCAATCAAACCTCCTAGATTGTGCAGGACAACGGTCGCGAGTTGCTACCCGGTCGCTCTCCTTCGATTTATCTCGCTTAACGTAACCTCGCTATTGATTATAAGATGTTTTCCTTTTTTGAACATATCAATGAAATAAAAATAATCTGTTCCTTAATTTAATGTTTCTTCAAGGCGTGTAGAGATGATGGGGTTTGTCAGTGTGACGGACTTCTCAATCCTGCAACTGGATGTCTCAGAGGTACTACACGCTCTTTTTTATTAGAACATCAAAGTTTGGTTTGGGCTCGGATGTTCTTAAAAACTTTTTTCAACATTTTATCAAATTTCCTGCCCCTTCCACTCTCAAAAATAGGCTTAAAATTATTCCCTTGATCTCTATCTTTTTTTTTTGCCCGGTTAGCTCAGTCGGTAGAGAACTCGCCTCAAAATCGAAAAGTCGTAGGTTCGATCCCAGTCATCTTCCACTCAACGAATGAGTAGCACAAATCAGGTAAACTGAATTGTGCGGTAACTCGCTGATCTGTCGGCGCTTGAGGTGGGGCGCTTCGCTTCAGTTTAAATCCACCCAGTAGTCTAGCGCTAGCGAAAGAGGGATAGAGTCCACCGCTGTAAGGCTGCTACCAACACTAAGCCTTCCCGATTAACTTACTACTTGTATAATTCATCTTCCAATCTGAAGATAACGTTGTTCTTTAGTACAAAAGTCTCTAAAAATCACTTGAATAAAAGAGACAAAAGTTTGTCTCGATGCTTACTCGTTCTCCAAACCCGTTTAAGAGAATTTATCACGAAATCTTTTTCTCCCTAAGCTTACTCTCCGATTGACGGTGGTTTCAGCCAATGGAGTGAATGGGACACGTGCACAAAAGGATGCGGTGGTGGAACACAATCTCGGTACCGGCATTGTGACCAGCCTATTCCTAAACATGGCGGTCAAAGCTGCGACGGGGATTTCGTGGAATCAAAAAAGTGTAATGTTGATATCTGTCCACGTAAGATAATTATGTAATTGACTTATCTTCAGTCCTATGGCTGCGGGATATGAAAAACACAACTTTACTAGAACCCCCTGTTGATAATATAGGATATCCAGGAGGGTCAGAAATTTTCAATATCCTAAGATATCCAGGGGGTAAGAATTAGAGGACCAAGGATATCCAGGGGGTGGTGTTAAGAAAAATCGACATCCTCAACAGTGGGAATATGGATTTTTTCTGGAGTGGAAAAGCCCTATAATATCGTTTTCTCTGCATAATACATGTAATTCACCTATTTAAACTACTTACTTTGATCATCCACTAAAGCCCTATGTATTCTATTCTTCATTGTCTACAGTTAATAGCCAGAAGACAGGAAACGTTTTTAAAGCATTGTTTCAACGTCCAAATAATGTTCTGACGTTTAAAACAACGTTCTGTGTCTGTGTCTGTGTCTGTGTTCTGTGGTAACTCAATGTCATCTAAATCTTTTAAAGAGAACCCTTTGTGATAAAATGCTAAACTTCTTAAACTTTCAGTGGGCCGTTCATGTCTCGCTATCAAAAGGATTCTACATGGAGAGGGACGTCCATTATACGACGGTGTATATCAAATCAAACCTGATCACGACCAGCCCTCATTTCCTGCATACTGTGACATGACCTCGCAAGGTGGGGGGTGGACGCTGCTCGTTTCCTCTCACATGAACGATTGGACGGAAGCTAATTTACCTTCGAGAAATCCGCAGAATCCTTCGTTGATGAAAGATTATTCAGTATTGAAACATGGTGATGCGATAAAGAGAAGCTATTTGATTTCTGAATCGAAATTCGAATACAAAATTGAAGCGCACACTCGAGGTAATCTTTACAACGTTATTTCAATGTTCTTTCAACGCCCAAATGACATTCTGATGTTGAAACAACGTTATTTGGACGTTAAAACAACATTCCGTGCCTGATGAACGCAATTGCTAATTCATAAAAGTTTGTTTTATACACTTGAAGTTAACCCGCTTTTCTTTCAGGGCATCGCACTTCATACTCTCATTTTGTAGCCAAATTAGATGAAAACCTTTTTAACAGTCGAAAACCTAATTCTAGTCTGTGCAATATATTCTGCTCTGAAAATCGAACTGCAGAGAACACTGGGGTGTGGAGGAGGCATTTTGGTATAGAAAAAATCACTAACCTTAAATATAAAATCTCTTTCAGGCCATTGGGGAGGAATATGGAGTGCACCAAACCTTTATTCTATGAGCTCAACCAACCGCTTCCAAACAGACGTTACATTATTGAAGAAATTCAACAACTGGAGCTATCAAAACAACGGCCTTCAAGAACGTCTACCCTACGTCAACAAACAAAGATTGACAACTAGTTCATCAAACAGCAACGCATGGGGAAGCATAACAGGTGAATCATTTTTCTTTTAATTGTCACGGGATTACCGTGTGTGTGCCTTGTGTGCATATTTGCAATGTTTAAAATCCAAGTTTTAGAGTGGTTAGTCTGGAAAAGACTGGTATTTTCTACCAAAAAGTTTAGCTCTCGAAAGTGTTGATATCTTCAATATAGCAATGGTTCATTAGTAGATATGGATGTCGCAAAATATGTGTTGGAGAACATTTGTCTTACGATGCCTAAACTATCTTATTCACATTATCAATAGCTAAATGACTATGTCGTAAAGGTTTTCACTCATACACGAATTCTGCGCCATCTCTCGCTACGTTACTGAACAGTGGGTGCACAATTATTTTCTGCAAAAGCCAATTAAAAGGCAATATTTTAGGGGAACAATATAATTCAAATTTTCTTATCATTCTGTCGGTAGATAACATTCATGCAGTCTTACCAGCAAATTATATCCGTGGTGACCACATGATGTCACAACCTGAGCATGTCTGGTAAGTCTTGAAATGGTTTGGAATCTCCATTGGCCTATCTCCTACTCTTCCCTCTTTTTCCAGGGTTGTCCCCCTGTCTTGCCCCTGTCTCGAAGTGTTAGGGTAGGTTTGGGTTTCTCCCTTAAAGTTTACAAGACCCATATGGATTCTCTATTTAACAGATCATCTTGGATGACAACCTCTACAACGCGAGGTGTTCGGATAAGTTCAATGTTCAGTTGAAAACACTTTGAACGTATAAATCTTTCGTCGATATTTTTGGATCTATTTGCGTCTATTTTGAATATATCTGTGAACTGAATAACAAGAAGGAACGGGGGGATTCAACTTCGGATACTTTTTAAAAAAACGTATAGCTGTCCTCTCTTAACTCCACTCAATGCTCTTGAAAGTGATCTGCTGGTGTATATGCTTATCCACATCAAGATTGTTATGTGGTGCGGACGCTTGAACAATCTAGTGATAATCCAGTAAATATTTATTGCAGAAATTTTCTTTATTGCAGAAATTTAAAATTTTAAAGTACACCAAATCTGGACATGTACAGATTGGGACAAACCACCATGCTCTATCGTTCTTTTTTCCAGGTATTGGATGAGAGAAGGCAAATACTCATATCCCGAATCATGTCTTCAAATCATGTATCGTGGATTCAACGGAAAAGTACCTTTCAAGAGTGGTTTCTATAAGATCAAGGTCAAAGAAGACATTGTTCATACATATTGCGATTTCGATCGCCATGGCGGTGGATGGACGCTTGTTACAAAGGTAAACGAGACCACTTGAGTTTTCCGTAGTGAAGTCTTTTAAACGAGTTTGGAGAACAAAACAACGAGACAAAAATCTGTTTTCTTTGTTCAAGCAATTTTTTACTTTTGTACTAAGAAACGACGTGGTCTCAAATTTGAAATTCGATGATGCATCCTGACCCCTCTCAAGTTTTCCGTAGTAAAGACTCTTAAAAGAGTTTCGAGAACAAAGCATCGAGACTAACATTTGTATCAATTATATAACACAACATAATTGTTGGCCTCGTTTCCAAACATATTAGAGTTGTTAATAATTTAAGATTAACTCTATGATTTTTAACATGAGCTAACTTGTTTTCTTTTAGGTTACGTCATCATCATCAACAGGAGGATGGACAAAAGATAATTCGATTCTGCGCAATGAAGATGATGCAACGAAAAGTGATTATTCCATTTTCAAATATATCGATGAGTTGAAGTTAAAAGATCTGGCAGAGGTGAACCTTCTTTGATTATTTCGAATATTTAGTCTTTGACTGTTTATGGGTACTTTAAAGGAAGAAACTCTCGCGAGTTCGCGATTTTTTGGCAAAATAGCGAAAGTATAAAGTTCCCGCGAAAAATGATGAACGTCTTTATTCGCGAAAGTTAATTCCCGCGAAATATATCTTTTCTCCAAAAAATTTTACAAACATTATTTTTGGAAGGATTTACACTACAGAGAGACATAAACAGTGTCCAAATCATGGAATTATTTTTTTCAAATTCCCGTTTTTGCGAAATATAGTTAAATGGTCCATTCGCGCACGAACTTGTGAATTTAAATGGACGTTCAACGTGTCTTGTTTCTTAGAAGCCATCCGCATTGCCGCAAAAGAATAAAAATAAATTCGACATGGTTACATAACATCCGTCCAAATTCCGTCAAATTATATATTCAAAGCCTAAAGAGGTACAGCTGAGGAACGAAATTATCTTAAAAAACATCAAAATACTTTTTGGCCTGCAAAATCCGACATAACGGCAGTTCGAAAACAAAAAAATGTTGTTGCTTAAAAAACATACTTGTTGAAGTGTAAAGATTGCATAATAAAGTAGTGAACGTTAGAATTCTACACTCTCAGAAAATTATCTGCACTATGAGGTTAAACTTTTAAAATTTTCCGTCGGATTTTCTACTTAACGTCGGAAAATTGTCTCAGTTAATAACCACGAGTGTTGCAATCATCTATAAAAAATATAACAGTTGAGACTTTTGACGTTAGTTTTGCAATTCTGAACAAATTAATCCCAAGTGACATCTCGCCTAATTTAATTGTTTCTTTTTATGACCCATACTTAATAGCAATACGGATGGTTTAAAGAAACAAAAATAAAACAAAAGACATTGAACGTCCATTTAAATTCGTGATTCGCGAAAGTAAAATCCCAAAATTTCGGGATATTTTTGCCTCGCGAAAGTTTCTTCCGCGAAAGTTTCTTCTTTAAAAATACAAAATTTACTCCAAGTGAATACAACATTAATGCTCCATGTCACGACATTCAGTTTAAACAGTTTGTATCTGTCTTTGAATAATCTTAATATTGCGGTAATTTTTAGATTCGGATCAAAATTCAATTCATGAACTAATTGTTTGCAAAAAGAATTATTTTGTTTGTTTTCTTCACTTCAGACAACTTTTGATTATATGGTTGAAGCTGACGGCGCCGACTCGAACGGTGGCATATTCTCGGTACCGGTCGACTTTACTCTTCTCAATTGCGCGCCAAAAGATCGAAAACCAATTTTGAAGAAGAAGTTTGGCACGTGGAACCTTGAGACAGAAAATATCTTCAAGTATCCAATTACGACAGAAGCGAAGAATGGAATATTTTTGTCAGCAAGTTCTTCAATTGTAAGCTCTTTTGTATACATAGCTTAACAATTCTCTCAAAGATAATGGGTTGGTTGGAAATTGGGCGCAGGTGTGCATTAGTTTTCTGCAATTACATGGATTCGTAATGGAATCCGAACGGTAAAATTTGAGTTCCGCTCTCCTCGTCTACTACCTACTAGTACAATAAGCAACGAACCGATAGCCCAATTCCAATTGGAAGAACATGTCTAGCCTCAAGATAACTAGAATTACAAAGTAAGGAATACAGTCTATGAGGTACAGTAGTATAGTATAGCTTATTGGATTTTAAATTACCTTTTCAATTCAAAATGTTTAATAATTTTACAGGATTCTTCGGACGTGTTAGGAACCATCGTATCTACAGGAAATGGCCAATATCTGTCAACACTTCAGAAACCGAAGAATGTTAAACTCTGGGTTAGAGAAGGCGGCAGGTACACCAGCTAGATCTTTTAAAACTCTGTTTCATTTTTCGAGCCCCAGTTCACTTCCTTTTACTGAAGTTTATGGTTTGATGTGATGATCCGGACCGTTACCTGGGCCCTTAAGGAACAACCAAACCCCACAGTGAAAATTTTTATATCGGTGGCTCGGGCTTGTCCAGAACATACTGTAACGTTTCCCCACCAGTTCCACCTATCCTGGGTATAGTCATTTTTATACCAAATAATTAAATGACTCCACTTGTGCCTAGTTGGTATTTTTTATACAGTAAAAGTTATACGCAAAAAAACGTTTTTATGACGTCATAGTGATGAGGTCATAAAACTTAAAATTGCAATATCTCAAGAACTAAAGAAGTAAATACCATAAGATCTAAACCAGAGATAAAAAACAGGCTAAATAACAAAAGATATATATCGTGCCGTAACAAACCCGAGGGTACAGATCAAAATCTTTCCAACGGGGGATGCGAAAATCTATCGTTTGTTGATGGGGATGAGACATATTAAATCAAAATTTAGTGGGAATATCAAAAGTCCTACTCAAATCTTTCTACCAGCAGGGAAGGATTTCAATGCTAATTTTCCATCGGGGGTGATATGATTAAAAATTATTTTTATACTTCTGCCAATTTGAAACCATTCAAGTTTTCCGTAGTAAAGTCTCTTAAACGAGTTTGAAAAACGTATCATTGAGACAAAGATTCAAGCGATTTTTAGAGGCTTTTGTACTAAAGAACGACGTGGTCTCAAATTAAAAGATGAATTCTTATGTTTCAGCCGAAAATCCTGTAATGATATAAAGATCAGAGGTTATCACAAAGGTAAAACTGATTACAAGGATGGTTTCTACAGCTGAAAGATAATGTGAACGTTTATTGTGACATGGAAACCACCCCGAATGAAGGATGGACTCTCCTAGTATCATCTAATAGCAATGGTTGGAAAGGAAATCAGGTAATTGGCTTTAACTGTGACCCCAAAATGAGATCTCAGTGTGAAAGGGCCGAAAGCCGTAACAAATACTGTGAATTTCAGTTGGCCTGGATTTTATTGAATTCGATCCGAAACGACTTACTCGAGTCAATAGTTAATGATAGTTTCTTCAAAAACACACTAGACAGTGAAATTGGGCTTTTCCAGAAAAAGTCCGTATCCCCCTGTTGAGGATATGAATATCCAAGGGGGTACGAATTTCTTTTAATCTCCTAGGATATACAGGGGGTAAAGAATTTGAGGACTAAGGATATTCACCGGGGTTGGTGTTAAATCCTCAACAGTGGGAATATGGAATTCTTCTAGGAAAAGCACACTAGACAAAATATAATACCAACTTTTCACAAGAAAGACCACAAATATTTGCCAAGCCAATTTTGATTTCCCACTTGATAATTCACGGGTTTCGTAATAAGGGTTGGTGTGTTACATGGTATTTCAATATGATTGGTCGATGGCCTTTCTACCTTTAATATGATTGGTCGATGGCCTTTCTACCTTTAATATGATTGGTCGACGGCCTTTCTACCTTTAATATGATTGGTCGACTGCCTTTCTACCTTTATTAAGTCATTACCAAAAACGTAGAACTAACCGCGGAAGGAAATCAAGTGAAAAGTTTCGAGTGATCGCATGTTTTAACTGTTGTCTTTTTATTTTAAAACACGTGTATTCTTTTATCTCTCTCTCCCAGGGGAGAAACCTGTTTAAACCAAAAGCTATCAACAAAAGCTCGATTCTTTTGTTCTAATGGTTTCACGATTGTTGATTGGTCGATACTTTCGAACATAACAGGATCGACGAATGGTTTCGGGTAATGGATAAGAACGGATTCATCAGCGTCTTTGGCTTCTGGATGGTAGGTTGAGGCAGAACACCAATTGAGGACAACTTACAAACTTTGTAAAACAATTTTTTTTCTCTTAGGTTCTTGAACGAAACGTTAATCGACCTGGACTCCATGTTGATTACTCCATTCTGGGCCGTGCCAATAAGATGAAATCTTTATCAAAGAACGCCACCTTCAAATACATGCTGGACGCGAAAAGGAGAAGACATTGGGGTGGTATATGGACAGCGCCTATTGAGTATTCGTAAGAGTCCATTGAAGTTTTTTGTAGTAAAGTCTCTGAGACGAGTTTGGAGATCGAAGCATCGAGACAAAAAATTTTTCAAGTTATTTTTAGAGACTTTGGTACTAAAGAATGACATGGTCTCAATTCGGAAGATGAATTATATGAGTAGTAGACTCAACATTAAAGTAATACAGGCTCGGATACCAATAGAGGAGAGTGCATTTTGTAATCGTATTATCTTACCGGGCGGTCCAAC
Source organism: Tiaropsis multicirrata (assembly GCA_032270745.1). Classification (NCBI taxonomy): domain Eukaryota; kingdom Metazoa; phylum Cnidaria; class Hydrozoa; order Leptothecata; family Tiaropsidae; genus Tiaropsis; species Tiaropsis multicirrata. Next base: position 13,163 of record JAUJPO010041512.1, read on the forward strand.
AAAAACGTCCATCAAATTATAATTTTGACATAGCCTTCAGTTTTTGCATTAAAGACCCAAAGATTTGCATGTTTGGTTTTAAACCTATTTTGAATCTTCCCTGAAAATTGCGTTTTTGGTTTCAAAGATATGGACACTTTTCAAAAATGCATCAAAATTGACTTGTTCTAAAATTGACGTCAATTAAAAAAAGAAAATAAAGTAAATGGTAGTACTTCGTAAGCCGAAGACAAAGGATTTTCAATTTCGTGGTTAAACCAAGAGAAGAATCTCTCGAAACGTTGTTTGAATCTGAATCTCACGATCCAATCCACGATAAACTATCAAATATAAAACCTTTAAGACCTAAAGTAATGAGCAACCAACTTCGTACCCAGGCCGATAAGCCCTCTGTATAGACTGGAAATGTATTGATATGATTTTTTGTCATCTTTTTCTTTTTTTAAAATAAAAGTCAAGTGAGCAAAACAAACCAATTTGCGTACGCCAGTTAAAAATGTAAACAAAAGACAAATACAAGAGATTTCCAGACCAGGGTTTTATATTGACTCTACTAACACTAGAGAAGACGTTCCTCTGTTTCTCATTTTTCTCACGTGGCCGCCGATGGTTCGCCCTGGAGGTTGATGGAGTAACGAGTTGAATTTTAATATTTGTACATATAGTTTCACCCAAACCTCCAATAACCTGAAGAACGTCAACTTGATCCAACAATTCAGTTCTTGGAAATACGAAGAAAACTGGTGGAGTAAACCAAGAAAACGCTTCCCGTATCTCGGAAGACCCGATCAGGATAAAGCTTTACTGACAACCGCGTCATACGATTATTATACCGAATGGGGAACTATCATCGCATATCAATCCGATAAAAAGATTCCGGCGAAATGGATTTACCCGGATATGCAAAGTCCTGGATCGATTTGGTATTGGTTAAACGAAAATGATTGTGACAATAATTACAGAAAAGGTGTGTGAAATCAACGTTCAAACCAAAATTTTTCTTTTCAAACTATCTCCAATTTCTTACCCTTAAGGGTCGGGTAGGTCAACAATGGTCAACATCGTCAGAATTTAAGTTTCAAATAAATTTATTTTTTATTCCCAAACACAGTTGACGGTGGATTAAGCTCTTGGTCAACTTGGTCAAAATGTTTAACTCTCTGCGGTGAAGGGACACAAACAAGAAATCGCTTTTGTAACAATCCTATTCCCAAATGTGGAGGAGATGAATGTGACGTCACGCAAGATTTGAATGAGACGCAAAAATGCACTGGCTTGTGTCAAGGTATAGATAACTCATACTTAACACTTCGATGTTTATTTTTAATATGATTCGGAATCTTTTTTATGTACAATCCAAGCAGGCACTAAACGTTGTTTTAAGAACTAAACCCGACCGACGGGGACGTTTCTTCTCAAATTATTTCTCCTCTGCTGACAACTTGGATATTTAAACGAATTGCTTTCTTAAAAGTTTTTATATCCTATAAAAAGAGGTACCTTAAAGGTACTTAATTTCGTGCGTATTAATTTTCACGCACCAGCCAATTGTCTTCAAATTATCGGTATTAGTTTTCGCACACAAAGGCCTCCTATAATATATTTTTTGCTAAGCAAAAAATAAAAATGAAGAAATTTTTAAAGATAAATGAAAAGTATGGTATTAATTTTCGCGCACTACCTGACTGCGCATAATTTCGGTATTAAATTTCGCGCATTTTTGGGCCTCTGCGCGAAATTGCGCAAAAGTTAGTACGCGTGGAAATTAGTACCTTTAAGATATTTTTGGAAACATTTTTCTAATTTTCTTCTTTAGAGTCTCAAATTATTACACCTGACAACTCTTATTGCTTGGAACCAGCAAACGGTGGATGCAATCCTGCTGATAAGACAGTAATACAGTATAGATCTCGAACAACAAGATGCAGTGGCGAAGAATCTAAATTCATTTTTGATACAGACTCTGGCAAATTAATCCACAAATGCAGTAACAAGCCTGTTTGCGTTGAAGATGCATCTACAGGCTGGGGAAAATATCTTGTTGTCAGTTCAACCTGCCCCGAACCAACTGCTGATTTGAAATTGGCTCGAACATTTTGTAAGTAATTTGAATAACCTATGTTTTTCAAACATATAGTTTTCCTTTTGGCAAAAGAAACCTGCGAAATTAAAATGCCTAAATTAAAACTTTAACCCTCAACTTCAGTTGAGCTAGAATCTGACGATGTCTGTGTGTGTGTCTGTCCCGTGTGTCCGAAAACTTTAGGACAGCCTGGAGAGCCTAAAAATTATCGGATTGAGCTGAAATTTGGTACACTTGTTCCTTGGCTGAAAACCTGGGGGTATTTTTTCATTTTTTAAAAAGTTTGATTTTTGGGGCCCGGGGACGAGTTTTTGCACCAAAACGAGGCTAAAACTTTGAGGCAGCCTGGAGAACCTAAAAATTATCGGATTGAGCTGAAATTTGGTACACTTGTTCCTTGGCTGAATACATGGGAAATTTTCTTTAGTTTTTAAAAATTGTGATTTTTGGGGCTTAAAGATATTTTTAATAAGAATCTTGTCCTGAAGAGCTACAATTGGGCCATCATTATTGCATAAATACTGAATTTGAGCCCAGTGCTGCGGTTAGCACGTTTGACATCTTTGACAGCGTGTAATAAAGTAGTTGGGAAGAAAACTTTAAAAAAAAAAATATTTTTTCAAAAATTGCTTTTCACTATTTCTACTTGTGTGGTTTCTGCTTCTAGACGATAGCATCCAGTTCCATGTGAAATGCTTGGAACCGCGTGGAGGGAAACATTACGATAGAGTCAAGGTTTTGACTTGGCCTAAATGCACATATCCTAACAGTCGACTCGTCTTACCGACAATAGGTAAGTTCGTATAGTTCCAGTGAGGAGGACGATATCCACATATAATTCATCTTCCTATTTGAGATCACTTCGTTCTTTAGTACCAAAGTCTCTAAAAATCACTTGAATAAAAGAGACAAATTTTTGTCTCGATGCTTCTTTCCCCTAACTCGTTTATAAGACTGTACTACGGAAAACTTCGAGTGGGTTCAAATTGGCAGGTCCATAACCTCTCCCTGTTCCAAGGGGCTAGCTAGATTTCGAGAAACGATTTCGATCTATATTTCCATAAAGACGTACTTTCAGATGCCGAATAAACGCCCCTGTTTATTTCCATAATGGTGGCGTATTTCTTTTTGCCTGGAAATGTAACTCTCTATTTTCTTAATTTCTGTTTTTGTTCATATTTCTTATTAGCTAAGGGGAAGGTTAAAATATCAAAGTACGATTTCGCCACGACATCATTGACCGATATTTACAATCACCAAAGCTATCCTGATTCACCAACAAAAACAGGGCGCATTGATAACCTTGATGTGACCAGAGATATTGGTGACAATTACGTCATTCGTCTTCAAGCATATTTTATTGCTCCACAATCAGGTTTGTTTTATGATATCCATTTAAGAAAGTCTATGTTCTCAAAAAAATAATGAGGATGACACATTCTAGTGGCAATTAAAAACATATTAGAGATATCAAAATATCCACGGTTTTCAATGGGTCATTTTTCAATATATCTTTCATTTTTCCAAGTGATTTGTGATACGGGGGTCTTGGGCACGGAACGTGTTCTATAACGTTGCCTGGACGTTAAAAACTCTTTAGAGATAACGTTGTGTACCTACTGGGGGAAAGTTTTGTAATAAATTTATTGACTTGTTGAATGGAATTCTTTTAAAGGAAATTATCATTTTGTTGTATCATGCGATGACGAAGCGGAACTTTATCTTTCAACTGACGACAAAGAAACCAGCAAACAAAAAATCATCACTTCTCACTATACTGGTTTCCATCAGTGGAACAGGTACTAACTTTCAGTCTATTTTTCGGCCATTTTCTCCCAGTTTTAGTAAAACACTACTACTTAAGTTTTTTAAATTTCTCTTACAGTAAACCTGGGCTTTGTCAGAACCTCGAAAATCCATATTCTCTCTATACGAATACCAGACTTAGATTTTCGCTTTAGGACAATAGGTCTATTGTTTAGAACAATAGAATAATGCTCACCCGATGGACGATTTTTGTATATTCTTTTAAAATAATTTTCTTTTCAGACATAGTGGGCAGAAATCACTTGCAATCTCATTGGAGTCTGGAAAGAAATATTACATGGAAGGCGTCTTACGACAAATTACAGGAGGTGATAATTTCGCAATTGGATGCTATTTACCAGGTGGCTTGTCTCTTTTACCGATCACTAACTATCACCTTGCTGAATACTAATATTAATATTTTTTTATGTCTAATATTTTTTGTAAAATAAAACTTACGAGTCTTCTTTCTAATGAATATTTTTTTGTATAGTGAAAATTATTTTTGTGATTATTTTAATAATTTTTTTAGTGAAATAATACAGAAGAGCATCACTGGATTTTAACGATATTACTTTGTTTGGATTGGAGAGACGTATTTATTCGAATACTTTGCTGAAACAAATGAAAAATTCGCAACGATTTTAATTTATCAACATTCTCGAATTCGATCAAAACTGGCTAAATTAGCGAAAATTTCTGTTTTTGCTTTAAACTTCAAAAACACCTTTACTATATACTTTACTTATAAAAATTAATTATAGAAACGTCTCGTGTCTGATAGACAGGTAAGATTACAAAGGTTACAGGACAACCAAATTTTTGTTTTTATAATTTCCGAGGAACTTCTTTAAATGCAAGCCCAAGCAATATAATATAAAATGTGAGATATATAAAATGTTTCATTTTAAATTACATAACTTTCCTAAAAAATCATATAAAATTTCAATTATCAAAAATTGTGTATGCATTTGATTTAATTTATATGGAAGTACATATTTTATACGGAGTACATATTAAATCAATAATAAGTACCCAGGGATGTGAGTCAATGAAGTGTTCGTCTGCTTTAATCCTAAATTTATCCAAACTGAGAGTGTAAACGTAACAAAAATCAAAAA
>JAUJPO010041523.1:0-18166 GCA_032270745.1 Tiaropsis multicirrata
TATACAACAAGGTTATGTATCACACCAAGACATTAGATTTCACGATCACGCTGAATAGTAAATTTCACGCCATCACGACGCCTAGAATCTTTTAATTTCACAATCACGGCAGAACTCGATTTCACGCAATTACGCCAATTCTTTTTGGATTTCACGCCATCACGCCGTAAATAACCTCCGATCACGCTATCACGCCAATCGCTGAGGGGGGGCCTCATAAAAGGTTGTTTTAACTGATCCGAGCCGATCTAGAAAAATGATTTATTGCTGAATGTAGGGGGAGGGGGGGGGGGGGAGGCGTCGATGAGTACCAGAAACAATGCAAGGGATACTTCGAGGAAATTTCGCCTGGAGCAAAAAGTAAACGCACGTCTATAAATTAAACAGGCTATCGAGCGCTCTTTAGATTTTGCGTTGCGGGACAACAACCGCAGGTCGCTAACCTATCAACCTTCTTCGATTTTTCTGGCTTTAGTAAATCTAAGCAACGTAGCTAGCTGAATAAAATTGGGCCGTGATCTGTAGTTCTGTGTGTATGCAAAAGGGTGTACATAGTTGTGCATGCAAAAGGGTGTACATAGTTGCCATACAAAAGAACTCAGACGTTTGACAGAAACCTAGCCTCTAGTCTGATTCGGCAGACCTATCTCCTATAGAGATTATATAAGAAACTTTTTCGTTAGAGGATGAGAAGAAGCCTACCTAGAACTCCGACGTTTGACAGAAACTTAGCCTGCTTCTCTAACGAAACGTGCTTCTTATACGTCCAACGGTTTTGTAAAGGTCTGCAAATCAGACTAAAAGAAAACTAGACCCTTGATCGTTTCATGCCATCCACTAAGTTAAACAATTGTGCCTTTTTAACTAGAAAAGATACCTTGGGGCTCTGACATGACCCATTATTATATACCTGTAGGCAAAAACGGCCATTGAATAATTATCGATATTCCACCCCTATTATTCAATGCTAAAAAAAAAAATTCGATTTCTTTTAATTAATATAATAATAATTTTTAGGGTTTTCTTTTCAAAATAATGTCGAAGTTGTGTTTACAATTCATTTTCTTAATGGTTTGCACTATTTTGAGACCCTAAAGGGGGTAAAATCAATTTAAGTTAAGGTATATAATAAATCATATATTCAATAGGCATAAGTATTGATTATTGGATTTATTAAACCTCGGTAGTGTGATATCATACCACCTCGGTTTAATAAATCCCAATAACCAATGCTAGCCTATTGAATATCTGCTAATTATACCTCTAGAGGACACCATTTGTATTAATTTAATTTTACAGACCCGAATGACTGCGCAAGATAAAATTGGTCTTGTTTAGGAGGGCCAATACGGTTTAGCCATTTGTTTTTCCTTCTAAAAAAATTTAACCTTTTCAATGTTGACAAAAAAGTATATACTATTATAAAGAATCTGAAACACTTTTACTCAACAGGCGCGGGACGTTGCAAAAACGTCACGTGACTGCTGGATAGTCACGTGATAGCCAAGGAAAATATGCAAAATAATATAATAAGTATAATGTAATATAAAAAAGGGAAAAAAAAGATAAAAACTAAAAATGCTATTCCTATATATAGAAAAAGGGGGTATTGACCAATAATTGCTCACATGTAGAAACCAGGACAGTTTCCCTTATTAGCGATTGTGTCATCCTGGTTTCTACATAATTACCTGTTTTTAGTGGCAATCTTTTTGCAACAAATTGGACGTTCTATATTTTGAACCAAATAGTTTTCGTTCATCTTGGAATGGAGGTAGAGCAAAGTTTTTTCAAGGCGTACATAGTCAAACTCGACCCCAGTCCTCTCCTCCATTTTTACGTAATCTCTTATACGGAATCGTCGTAAAAATCCGAGAGTTTGCCACCAGTTTGGAAATTGCTGGTAGTGGCATACATCCGGCTTTTTAGGGTGTTTCCGTAGAAAAGATTACGTAATCATGAGGTTTTGGAGCTGCAAAATTGAGCCTATTAAAGTTTTCCGTAGTAAAGTCTCTTAAACGAGTTTGAAAAACGAGGCATCGAGACAAAATTGTATGCAAGCAATTTTTAGAGACTTTTGTACTAAAAAACAGTATGGTCTCAAATTGGCGGATGAATTATTTGGGTAGCGAGTCTTCTCGATGACGTATGATCCAAAAAAAAGTTGTTTTTATATAAACAAAATAACATGAACAACAAAAACGAAAACGAAAACGAAAACAACACATGAATACTTTTTGAAATTATAGAAAACAAAAAATTATCAATGTACACGTAATAATTAATAATGATGCTAATAATTAATTAATTAATAAATTTAATTTGGTTCGTTTGCACTAGTAAAACTTTTGCTCCAACTTTCCCGGTGGATTTTCTACGTGTATTACGAGGAAACGTTAAGCAGAATGAATCTATCCTGCCGTCCTTCTTCGGTTTAACTCGCTCACCTTAACACCTCATTTTTTGAAAAGGGTAAGGAGGCTTCTTAAAGATAAATGACTTTTTTTTAGGTTGAAGAAATTGCATGTCGTTTAAAAAATCCAAGTATTTCTAATCGAATCTAATCTACAGGGTGATTCATAAAAAAGGCACCCCTAGCTTTTTTGACGTAACTTAAAATTTACTTCTCTAATCACAATCCAATTTAACATGCTATTTCCCTAATATATTTGCAACATACGTGCAAGATTTCAAGTTGATACCTTCTGTTTTCATGAAAATATGGAGCATTGATAAAAAAGTACCAGTTTTAGAAGTTATTAGAAACAATCTGCCAAACCAATCAGGAACTGGTTAATAAGGTTGGTCCAGGTTGTGGACCTGACAACTTGATTGAACCCACTCAAGTTTCCCGTAGTAGAGTCTCTTAAGCCAGTTTGGAGTACAAAGCATTGAAACAAAAATTTGTATCGTTTATAAAAGCGATTTCAATATCCCACCAGACACACAACGCTTTTCCAACTTTGTTTCAACGCCCAAATAACGTTTGGACGTTGAAACAACATTGTTTGGCCGTTGAAACAACATTGTTTGGACGTTGAAACAACATTGTTTGGACGTTGAAACAACATTGTTTGGACGTTGAAACAACATTGATTGGACGTTGAAACAACATTGTTTGGATGTCAAAACAACGTTCAGTTTAGTAACTGCTGTTATCAGGCCTCTGACGAACTTTCCACAGATTGTTTGATGGCTAGTGCAATATCGAGTTCTTCTTTTTTAGCCAACTCTTTCATCCTTCGCAATCTGTCTTCTTCCTCTTTCTCGCTTTGTTTCTTGGCCCATTCCAGTTGCGAGTCCTCTGATATATTCTACAAGAAAAAGAGGGGTTAAAATCAATGATCTCTACCATCCTTCTATCTCTAAATGGGCTTTTCCAGAAAAATCCCTATTCCCACTGTTGAGAATAATTCTTCTTAACATCAACCTCCCTTGGATATCCGTGCCGAAACTTTCGAACCCCCTGGATATCCTTGGTCCTCAAATTCTTACCCCCTGGATATCCTAGGATATTGAAAATTTGAACCCCCTGGATATCCTTGGTCCTCAAATTCTTACCCCACTGAATATCCTAGGATATTGAAAATTTGAACCCCCTGGGGATATCCTTGGTCCTCAAATTCTTACCCCCTGGATATCCTAGGATATTGAAAATTTGGAACCCCAACCCCCTGGATATCCTTGGTCCTCAAATTCCTACCCCCTGGATATCCTAGGATATCGAAAATTTTGAACCCCCTGGATAACCATTATCCTCAACAGGGGGGATATGGATTCTTTCTGGAAAAGCCCAATAGGGGCAATCTCGTTCAATAGGGGCAATAGGGGTTCCCAGCAATCACGGTCAATACCCCTGTACCATAGACTTTTACAAAATGTGCTCCTTCCCTAAAAGTTGATGTAAATAAGGTCAGCTATTGCTACCACATGCCAACAGACTACTTTCAAAAGCAAAGAATGGGGTTAAGAGCCCAAAAGAGGTTGGTATGGTTGACTTTGTTTTCAACAGCGGTTCCTCCGGTGCGTATGGGATGGGTCCTATTCCAGGTTCGTTACCTACCTACCTTAGGGTCTGTTTGGCAAAAGACACTGAGACAATACGGAAACCGAAATAAATCTTACTTGAGCGGAAAATTTTCGCATTACTTTGGGTTTTGTGAAAAAGACTTTGTTATTTTTCCGTCCAGCACCATGGATCGAGTGGATTAAGAGGTTACTTATCAGTGGAAAGAGCAAATATATCTTGAAACTTACTGCTACAGGTGTAGGATTGCTTTTCGTCGTTGACTTCGATGTTGATGACGTGGCGTCAGCTGAAAATGCGAACCAACCATCGTTCGGATCCGAAGTTGCCGTCGCTCCGCCGCTAGAAGACGCGAAAGGGTCGTTACTATTTGATGCAAAAGGATCATTGCCTGATGCAGTTGAGGCGAAGGGGTCATCAGACTTTGTGGATGCAGATGCGAAGGGGTCCCCACTTGAACTGGATCCGAACGGATCAGATTTACTGGATGCGAACAAATCGTTAGTTGTCGTTCCAGCAGATGAGAATGGGTCACTGGATGCGTTTTGCGTTGTTGTTGCTGCTGACGAGGCAAAGGGGTCATTGGTTGACGTGGATGAAGCGAATGGATCATCAGATGTCGTGTTCGTTTTTTGCGGTCCTGTAGATGCGAACGGATCGTCAGACTTCGTGTCACTGGACGCGAATGGGTCTTTAGAAGCGAACGGATCGCTAGCGAAAGGATCTGAGAAAGACTTTGCTTTGTTGTCGTCAATGGTCGGAGAAGTTGGCCCAAAGACATTGCTGGTGCTGCCGAAAGGATCACTGCTGTCTGACTGTAAATAAAAGAATCTCTCATTTATCGGACAAAACTAAGTCAGACTAAAGTGAGTAAAATTTTGTCCGAATAATATTTTTGTCCGACGACTAAAAACTCGGTTTTAGGCTATTTTTAAATGCTTAGTTGGACAAAAATGGAGATGACTAAAATTTTGAACGATTAAGTTTTGCCCGATAAACTAGTATATAAAACGAACAAAAAAGGTACAAAATGACAAGACTTGACACAAGGAGAGTAGATTTGTGTTAAAGTATGGTATCGAGATGCCATTAAGAATGGGAAAATTTCCTTACTTTAGATCCTAAGGATTGCGTTGAGGGAAAATCGACTTTTGTGGTGCTAGAACTTGAGAATGCTCCACTTCCGAACGGATCCAATGCTCCAAAAGGGTCAGAAGAACCCGCTCCTCCGGTAGATACCGGCGTAACGCTGCCTTTGTCTATGGACGAGAAATAAAAAGAAGAAAATTTTAATGTGTCTTCTCTTTATATACTGATGATAAAAAATAATAGCACGCGATGTGAATTCCCAATTTGATCATGATTTGATTGGCAGTTCATAGCATCGACCAACGGATATTCCTTGCATTGTTTTTTTTTAAATCACATAATCTGCCAATCAGATCCCTTAAAAATATCTAAAAAGGCAAAAACAGACTCGCTTCTTGGACCTGTCGTCTTAATTCAACGGATTCATGAATGCTCTAAAAGGGTCAGAAGAACACTGATGCCGGCGTATTGCTGCCTTTGTCTAAGAATGAAAAACGTTGTTTTAACGCCCAAACTCATTGTTTTTACAATAATATCGTGGCTGTTTTGGCCTTTTTTTTAACTCAAAATGCTTTAGCAGTTAAGAACAACTGCAAATTAGCCGAGAATCGTTAAATTATCAGAAGATGGTCTAATTTACCGAGAATCGTCTAATTAGCCTAGGAATTATTGGTAAATTAGACAAAAAGGTAAATTAGCCAATTGTTGGTTAATCTGCAATTTAGGGGGGGGGGTCTTAATTGATCGTTATACCTGAAATAGCAGGTCAAATGGTAATGTGATCCAAAACGTCTTTTTTAATTAGAAAACTCAAATTTTTGAGGAGTCTTTAGAGTATATTCTTGGTTGTACGAAGACTGTTTCGTTTTTTCTTTATTTGAAAACTCAAATGTTTAGAGGAGTCTTTAGATTATATTCTTGGTTGTACGAAGACTGTTTCGTCTTTTCTTAATTTGAAAACTCCAATGTTTAGAGGAGTCTATAGAGCATATTCTTGTTTGTACGAAGACTGTTTCGTCTTTTCTTTATTTGAAAACTCAAATGTTTAGAGGAGTCTTTAGAGTATATTCTTGGTTGTACGAAGACTGTTTCGTCTTTTCTTAATTTGAAAACTAAAATGTTTAGAGGAGTTTTAAGAGTATATTCTTGGTTGTACGAAGACTGTTTCGTCTTTTCTTAATTTGAAAACTCAAATGTTTAGGGGAGTCTTAAGAGGATATTCTTGGATGTACTTGAAGACTGTTTCGTCTTTTCTTTATTGAGATCCCAGATGTTATAGGGACAGCTCTTAAGTGATGTTAAGTTAGTATATTCTTGATTATACCTGAAATAGAGGATTTGAAAGGGTCTGCTTTGAATGGGTCCTCGTCTCTTCCAACGCTATTCGATGTCTAAAACCAAAAGTAAATCAATTTCAATGTCAAACATTAGGGCAAACAATGTCAACAAATATAAGGGAAAACATAGTTCACACACCCCTTATAAAAAAGTAATGGGGGGATCGGCAAATTCTCCATAAAAAGGGATAATTGACATGTCATGAGTATTATTCTTTCCATTTTTCTAATAAGACATTCAAAGAAATCTTGTTTCACTCAAATTGTTTCACCCAACCAAATTATGTGCATTATAGACTACTTAGCATTATAAAACTTTTTGGGGTAAACAATGCCATACATTGGGGGTGGGTTGGGAAAACAATAATAGGGCTAAAAAACTATTGTTTGAAATATATACATATTTCCATATAAAATATTTTTTCCTGGTAAATAATAACAACTAGTCTACTGTTCAAATTCTTATTAAGTGAGATAAGAAGGACCTTGAAAAAGAGTTCCACCACTAGAAAAAACTTGAATTTATCCGTTTTTCTTTTTTTATAACAGCAAACGAAATTTGAACATAACGCTTCAAGGTCAAGAGGTTAATACATTTTCACTTTAAGCAAAAAATAAATAACCGGTTAGCTCAGTCGATAGAGAGCTCGCCTGTCACCTCGTAATCAAAGGATTTTAGCCTCAATCCCAGCCACAAAACAGGTAAACTGAAATAGGTAGAATAGACTCCACCGCTGAACAGCCACTACCAACACTAGCCTCTAGAGACTCTAGCTGTAAATCCTTTATGTTGAGGAAATGGGGTTTCATCATTTACACAAAGTAGTCCATCAGTGCTAAAGAGAAGCAAGGGAGTTAAAACAATTCATAATTTGCATTTTTTAAATGATTGATAACCTGAGTTGAACATTTCTTAGAATTCCAATTTTTTTAAATCTAGTTGGTTACAAGCTTCCTATGGGCTATAGATAGGACACAGGAAAGTGGAGGAAATAAAGTAACTTTTGCTTAGGAGCAAGCAATGTTCTGCCTGTCTGCCTGCCTGACAGTGTGTTGGGATAGTCCTTTCTTTTTTTAAAATGATCTGCTTTCTGTTGTGTTCCTGTGTTCCTATGACAACTTGTGGATTATAAAGACTTAAGTCAATTAATTACTTTCTCTTTTTGGTTAACATCTAAAATAGCAATTTTTTCTGTCTATTTATTAAAAAAATGTCAACAGCAGAGATTAATTTACAAGACAAGGAATATGTATATGTATATGTGCTTTAGCATTAAAAGTTTGTTTTCACTAAAAGGTCTCGCATTTGAAAGAAAGTTGGTTTTTAGAACGACGTACATTTTCAAAAAAGATTTAAGCAGGATTTCAGGCGAGTTTATAATTTTCAAAAGAATTAACTGAGAAGAAAAAACGAAGAAACAACCAACAAAGTATAAGCATGTGAATTTTTTTTATCTTCTTTACAGGGCCTTCGTTAAAGACGCATTCAATCCGGACATATAACGTTCTCACTCACGTTAGAAAAACGTTAAGTTAAAAAAACGTTCCGTGACTGCTAGGTAGGGGCAAGATTGATAACTATTATTATTACTACTTTGGTTGACGGAAAGACTTTTTTCAGAATTTCAGACAATATTCTTCAGAGTACAGTGAATTTCTTTACAAGCAAACATTCGACGCCTCTATCATTTGTAAGTTTTGTAAACTTTTTTTTTTCTTTTTCAAAGCTTCTTTTTTGAGTCGAAATGGAAACTGAGAAATCAAATCAAATCAAAAACTGAAAGTTATATATAAGGGAAAGACAGGGCAGCATTAAGACAAAAAAGCACGGAGTTATACTACAAAGGTTATGTTTTTTCTCTGATATCTTTAGTTATATATCCAAGAGTTTCAAAATTCAAAACTGAAAGTTAAATAAGGGAAAGAAAGGGTAGTATTGGGCTATTCCAAAAAAAAAACCGTACATGGGGGTGGACGAACCTTTTTAAGGTAAATTGTTTTTCTCTGAAAATGTGTCTATACCCCCTGGAAAAATAGTAAATTCTGAAAAAGCCAATGGTACGGTGAACGAAGTATAATTTAGGGTCAATCTCCTGGAAAATTTGATAAATTTCTTTAACCCCCTGGAAATTTCCAAATATCTGCCATCACCCCCTGGAAATTTCAATCAAAATACCCCCTGGAAAGGTTCGTCCACCCCTATGTATGGACTTGACTTAAAATGGAATAGCCCAATGAGTAGCACAAAACTTGTAAACAACTATGGAAATCAAAAATCATTTTCTTTTAAATCTGCTATACACTCTTTCTTTTTTAAGAACAAATTTATAAGAACATTAAGCCTCAGATTTGGTGGTAAACTTTACTAAAAACCATGAAGAATTGGAGCATGGGAATTTTCCTAATGAAAGCTTAGAGCAAGGAAAGCATTTTAGGCATATATTAAAGGGTGAGTGGGGTGAGAAATTTGAGAAAATGGAATTTACTACGACCTACTACGACCTACCTGTTACCCATTCGTAAACAAGTGAGACAATTTTTCTTCGAAACTGATGATCGAATTTATTGACTGATGCAGGGAATGCTTTACTAAATGCTGCGTATAGAGCTTGACTCAAACAATCAGGATAGTTCTAAAAAAGATAAACCATGATGACATTTGACAACAATTATTTAGATTTTGTTCTCGTTCATCTAGACCAGACTGCCTTAATCGAACTGTTCGACTACCGAACTAATCGAACTTAGTCGAACAACAAAAGTTCGATTAGTTTAGTTGATCGAACTTTTATAAAATCCAGAAAATTGTGAGAATTCGACTAGCGAACTTTAAAATCGAACTTTAATCGACTGACTGAAAAGTTCGATTTAGTTCGACTTAGTTCGATTAAAACAGCTTGGTGATTCAAGACTCAAAATAAAACAACAACAAAAATAGAAAAAGTAATGAAAAGTAGGAACATTTTTCTTTAGTAGCACGATTGGATTTATGCCTATAAAACCCTTTCCACAAATAAAGACTTCTTCTCAACGTACTTCAATAAAGGTATGTGTGAACGCTTGGCACCTCAAAAATTAAAAGCTCTCTCCATCGGGCTTTTCCAGAAAAAATCAACAATCTCACTGTTGAGGATGTCGAATTTTCTTAACACCAACCCTCCTGGATATCCGTGCTGAAAATTCGAACCCCCTGGATATCCTTGGTCCATAAATTCTTACCCCCTGGATATCCTAGGATATTGAAACATTCGAACCCCCTATAGCCCAAACAGGGGGTACAGATTCTTCATGGAAAAGCCCATTGTTATTTTCGCAATAACAACATTAAAACAGTTGTCGGGTCGCATTAGAAATTAAACAGCAATCAGGTAATTTGAAATACACTTCTAATAATATCGAACAATTTACAAACGGAATATAACGAGCCTCCCCGTGATTGCTTGTGTGACGCGTGTGAATTTTCGGTGCGTGGATTACTAAAGTTCCCCGATTTACGTGAAAATCGGGATTGTGTGAATTTCGAAAAAAAAATTTGTGTGAATGCGTGACTGGGTGCCTCTATAATACCGAGGCAGTTAGAATAAGTATTTTCTTCGAAAAAACATTCTGCGTTGTTCAACCAAATAATGGTCAGTACTGGGGTCCAGGCTAAACGTCGAAACAATGTTTTTCTATAAGATCAAAACGCTATTTGGACGTTAAAAAACATTATGTGTTTGCTAGTACTGTTACACAAGGCGCTTATTGAACAACAACAACAACATGATCATATACCTTGAAAAAATCGTCTTTATCTTGCATTGCAACACCAAGAAATATGGACACAAAATTGTTGGAGAGACGATGAAATATTTGACTCTGTATTTCCTCGTGCCCCTGAAGTAATCAAAAGATTGCAAAAATAGAACAAAATAATAAGATTGAATTGCATCAAAATTTAAAACAGCCACTTGTCCTTTGCTGTTATTACCTTTTCTCTGTTTGTTTACTACGGCACAAGAAGTAGATGCTGATGTATGTTGTTCATTTTAAAGGGTGTTGACTACTATTTGCAATATTTCTTTTATCAATCAGTAGAGTAGAGGTTAAACCTTTTCACATCATTATCGAAATTCGATTTCATTATATGAAATTAAACATACAAGCTTTTCTGAGCAAGAAAAATAAACAAACTTTAGTGAACCTTATCGGGCGGAAGAGTTTTGCCCGGGCGGGAGAGTTTTACTTCATTACAACAACAGAAAGAAAGGTCTAAAGAACAAAATACCTCTTCCATTTTGAATTGTAAGAAAATCCACCAAAAAGCATCCTAAAAATCAAAAGGTATTCACACAAAATTATTCGGTGTTGGAATGTGTTTTGCCTAATCTTCAAATAAAACTATCTAGGCCCAGCAAAACCCCGGGGAGGCACTTTTTTTCAAAGATATTTTTTATTAATCTATAAAAGGGGCTATTTTTAAATTTTTTTCCCGCCGACCCTGTCATCCTGTAATTTTGATGAACGGAATATCAAATCAAATAAAACCATTATGTCGAAATGAGAAATATTATGATAACAATGACAGAAACATAGCAGTTTTTGAATGGCATTTATGAGCCACCGCAGTTTCACGCTGAACCATTGACGGCATTGTCATGAAATTAGAGATTTGATTCATAAAACAGTATAGGCCGATTCGGCAAAACTACACTGTTCTCAATTTACAACAAACTTAGAGATCAGTGCCGATCTAAAATTTACCCAACAAAAATATGTGTTAACTATGAACAGGTTGAAACAGGTCTTAGAAAGAATAAGTAGAAGTGTAAGTAACGTTAGTAAGTAGCCCTGTACTTATATTTTTGTTTTGACAAAAACACCGAAATGGTATAGGACTGGTATATGGATAATAAAACCCAAACCTGCATGATTGCCACAGAAGATTCAGCTAAAAAATACTTCTTCCATGTCTTACGAAAGCCATTCTACAAAACAAATAAAGAAAATGGATACCAATTACGTCATAAGTACCTACAGCAAAATTATATATTATAATTATATATTTCTCAACCAAAAAAAAAGCTAATGCATTTTTCGGTGAAAATTTATGGGACAATTCTTATCAGGTCGCCTCTCATGTCACTTATTTCGCTAGGTGACGTCATGTTTTAGAAAGGGAAAAGAACCAATTCTGAGAGTGAGGCAAGTTAATTCGGAAACTTTTTAGACTCCTTATCTTTCTTTCGCTGACTTACCGCACAATGTTCAGTTTACCTGTTTTATGTTTATAGTCATTTGTTGAGTGGGCGATGATTGGAATCGAACCTACAACCTTTCGATTGTGAGGCCAGCGCTCTACCGATTGAGCTAGCCGGCCACTAATAAATTACTTTTATTAACGTGAGAAAACTTCTTGATCAATAAGACTTACACTAAAACCTTGCAATGCAGTGACATGATTTAACAAGTGAGGTGCTTCAAGGGCGCCTGGCAAAGGTGTGATTTCGTAGTAATAGAATCCAGGATAAGAAACTGTCTAAAATAGAAAAACAAATCGATGCGAGATCTACGAAAGCCTATTATTGTGCCAAGATGTTTCAGTTGAGTATCGTCGTCTATTAGTGGAGTCATAGAAAAGTGTGTATATATTTCAGTCTCGTTCTCTTTTTCTTAATTTCGTGGTCATCATAATACCTTATCGGACAAAAAGAAATCGGACAAAAGTGACGAAAATTTTGTCCGACGAATAATTTAGTCCGACGAAAAAAAAGTCCAAAAGAAAGAGTTTTTTAGGCTAAAATTTTAGTTTTTTTCGACAAAAGTGACGAAAATATTTGTAGGTGACGAAAATTATGTCCGACGAATAATTTTGTCCGACGAATAATTTTGTCCGATGAAAAATAAGTCCGACATTGTTTTGTCCGATAAGGTAGACGAAAATTCAAATGGCACTAATAGGCTTCCATAGATGTCAATACGCAAACTTATGACAATTAAAATGCTCGCGACTAGAGGAGAAAATTACTGACCGAGATAGTACAGACAGGTACAAGTGGGAATGTGAGAATTTTAATCTAGTATAAAGAAAAGGGTTAGGAGGTAGTGTTTTTTGACTTATAACAATTAAGGTATTTTTTCCCGGTCTGTGTAGACCTCTAGAACTTGGTGTCACGCAAATGGGCTTTCCATCATAGTCCTCAGGTGAGGGGGTTACTAATGATGAAAAATCCAGGGGGTCCATACTAATCAGATCACAAGATCAAGGGGTGTATGTATGAAAATAGAATATCCAGGGGGTATGGCTGCGTAAAATCATATTCTCAACATGCAAATTTAGGGAGTGTGAAAAATTTCAATTTTGAAAATCCAGTGTTAAATCCTTTCTCAGCGTACCGAGGTTACAGATTTCTTCTAGAAAAGCCCAATTAAAATGTGTGATGATATTATTATAAACTTGAATATCGAAAAGCTCAATACCTCAATATTTCGAACTTTATCGATGAACATCTCTTTCATCTACAAAAAATAAAAATAAAGTCATTTTTTTACACTACTACACAGTATGGACAAAAAAGTGTAGAGTGTAACCCAAGGCTTATTTGACAGTTGATTCAAACGTCTGGCCAGGAGACGCAAATAGCGGCTGTGAACCCGTTCCACACAGTTAAAGTCAGATATAATACTGATGACAATCACTAAAATGTGAAATCGAAATGTCATGAAACAATGTTATTCTAAATACAGAAAACGTGGAACTGTGTACCATCATTGTTCTACAGTATTCAATGAGAATATGATACAAGAAAAATGAGGAAAAAAACAACCCACCCTAATTTTCCTATCTTGATTATCTTGCTCGATTAAAATCGATCCTGAAAATTGAATGTGAAAGAATATTATGGTCTGAGCATCATAGGAGCGAAATAACCATATGACTCGCTGTTTTTTCTACCTAGCCCGAATGTGTCAAAAAGTAACTTCACTTGAAATGAAATTTCTTTATAACTGATAGAATTTTATTATAAAATTCTCAACATTTTTCTGATTGATATTTAACGAAGGGTTACTGAGATTTAAGCATTTGTAGAGCACATTTCAGTCATCTTTCAGTCCCAAAAATGGTCTCTTAAATCAAGGAACTGAAATTCATAAATGACAAGCATTTTTACTCCTTTGGGACTCTTTTACGAGTTTTACGACTTTAATCAATGGTATCAATCAAAAGAAAATTTGAGCTAGTTGCATAATTTTCTTGGAGTCACTGGGTACAAATTACGCCGTCAAACGTGTAAGGTTTTTCTTGGAGTCACCGGGTACAAATTACGCCGTCAAACGTGCAAAGTTTTTCTTGGAGTCACCGGGTACAAATTACGCCGTCAAACGTGCAAAGTTTTTCTTGGAGACACCGGGTACAAATTACGCCGTCAAACGTGCAAAGTTTTTCTTGGAGTCACCGGGTACAAATTAGCAAGGGACTATAAGTATAACTTTGGAGCCCTAGAATATTGTCAATACCTTTATATTTTGCGACCTCAAGTTGTGAGATACCATTTCTATGTTTCCTAGGGAAGACTTTCTTCTTATCAAAAAAGTAAGACGAATAATCCAAGATTTTTTCTTCCACCTGACACGTTTGTTCAAGCAACTCGTCTAAGATGTTGATCTGGAAAACTGGGTTTACATTTTGAGAAATAAAGTCAAGAAAACATGATTTCCAGGCAATAAAGTACTAAGTACGAAAAAATATTTAATGTAGAGAGTGGGCTACAGGGAATTTTTGTAAGATTTTTTCATAATTTACCCAGCATCGACATTTGACATTTTCAACGCCCGAAACAGCCCGAAACAGTAAATTACTCCTGAGCGGCATTGAATTGACAATTTGCAAACAAAGAGACATCATGCTACTCCTAGACACAAATACCCTCTACAAAATATTATTGTGGAACGAATGACACTGTAGTAAGGGCAGGATTAATTCTAATTAATTTACAGATTAAGAAACAAAGAATGAAAAGATACGAGCTCTTGACTTGATTTGTTGTAGAATTTCATCCATGGTTGACATTCCCAGATAAGCAGGTGTTCCATGTAGTTCTGTTTCATCTACCTCTTCCTCAACGTGATGTGGCCATTCCTCAAAATTGTTCAATTCAAACCACTCATTGAATGTAGTTGGTGGATGCTTCTTCAATCCAATATCTTCCATGGTTCATTGAAGACGTACTTTATTTATTAAACCAAAAACTTTACCATAATTTCAATTTTTTGACTTTTTCTTGTTTATCTGTAATGAAAAACGCAAATTGTTGTAGAACATAGACTGATAGTAATGAAGTAGATACAATATCATCTCAACATGCAAAAGATGACCAATAATCTTCAGAATCAAATTAATACCTCATAATACACCTTAACAAAAGGGGATTATTTTTGCTGGATGATCGAAACAGTTGTTTTTTTTGCAGAAGTAAATATTTTGAGACTCAAACAGACCCACAAAGGCAACAACTCAGTGATACAAATTTTTTGACCTCAAAAAAAGTTAAAATATTTCCAATAAAAGACAACATCCTAGTAGTTTTAGGGGGATTAAGGAAAATATTTTATAGAAATGACAAAAAGACTGTAAAAAATGCATACCAAATTTAATCATTTATATCATCAAGATAACTGTACATCTCATATTTTTGTTGACTTTTATTTGGTCGAAATGATATTTTACAGGCGCTTTATATACAGTGAACCGCATTACTGTACAAAAAGACAGATTACTTGAGAAAGCAAACATTTAAAAATTATTTTCTTATAATCTTGTATAATCTAAAAAGAATGCATGCTAATCGTAAAATTTACATTGGAAAATTGAAAATACTTTGAGGATGGTAACGCTGTTTGTTGAAAGGTGTTATTAGAGAGAAACAAAACAATTCTATTCATTTTCTCATAAACAAACAGATGCAAGTAGATTGACTCTCAAAAGGCAAACAGACCTATAATTGAGAAAATATAAAAGGCATCATCATTATAATTGATGAAATTGAAAATTCATTTAAAAATAAGTTTATAATAAGTTACACAAATGATTAAACCACACTCTACTTTTTGCAAAACTCTTCCTGGTATACAGTTTGCCATTGTTCAAAGTTTGTTAAAGAGTCAATCAAAGCTTGAGTTTTAATTTTTTCTTGGCATAATCTCTCTTTTTTAGTTGACATTTTTCGAAGTTGCTCTTCTCTACGTCGAGCAGCCCATAACGCTGTTTGTTTAACATCGGTTAAAGGTGCTTTGACATTGTATGTTTTCTTGTTAACCATTGAAGAATTATCACCGCGTCCGTATGCTATTAAAGGTCTTTCTTGGATCAAAGGTTTCTTATTGATAGCACGTTTCGTGAATGTCTTTCGGCTATACGATTTTGGCTTCAGCCAGGGTCGATGTCGTACAGGTGTTTGTACTTCAATATCATGTTTTTCAATGTCAAAGTTAGTTTGGACACTTTGGCTTCTTTGAATCATATTCTCTTTGTGACTTTCCTCATCTGACGAAACAGACATGCTCATTGGTGAAGTTGATTTTGCTTGAAATTTTCCTAACTCTGGTACTGCAGATTGTGACCTTTCAATAATAGAAGTGTCTATTATGATATTTTTTGTTCTTTTATCTTCATTTACACTTTGATTAAGGTCTGTCCATGTAAAAGGTGTATGACTTCTTTCAATTGACATACGTCTGTTCCTTTCACGTAACCTTGATCTATAATTTTCTCTAAAAGTTCCATCTTTATCACCAATAAATTGCTGTTGATATTCACTCTGCAAACCAATATAGTTATTCATTTTCTCAAAAAATGTTATACTTTTCTCATGTCATTTTCTAAAATAATAAATAAAGTAAATAATAGAAAAAGAAATGACAGAGCTGAAAGTTTAGGCAGAGATATACAGTAGATCTAGGCCCTACACTTCTTTGCTGTCAACGGCAGTTGAAAGTATATTTTTAATAATTGTAAATTAATTGACGATGCTTGAATTGTAAGAAATTCTGTGGCATGCTATATAGGAGGTTTAAGAAAATGATGTGCACACTGGATTCTTTTTTTATTTTAATTGTTTTTAAGTTTTTTTATTTTAAGCTTTTTAAAAGTAATATGATCTACGTAACTTTCTAACTTTATATTCTTATGAGCGCGCAGGATGGCAGATGTTATGTGGCTGCTGCGATGACTGTAAGATTTGTATCTCAGATTTAGAAGGGGGGTTATAAAACTAGCCAGACAATGTCAAAAACAGTTAAGGACTTCAGTTGAAGTTCCTCCTTCATGGAGTGAGAGTGGATGTGGCAAATAAAATAAAATTGAAGGTTATTTTTTATGAAATTGATACAACTGATCAACATGGCAGTTAAGGAAAATGTTCAAAATATATACGCAACAATTTTAACAAAATAAAACAATCAAATTTTAAATTTTTAAATTATATGCTCTCTGATGTAGAGACTAAAATTTTCATCTTCATTTACAACTTTTTGCAACGACAGTAAATCTTGAAATTTACATCATGCCTTCTTCATGTTGTCGTCTATAACATATGTGAAAATGAGAATTAACTGTCGTTGCAATTTAAAGGTACAGTTAAAAAGTGACATTTCTTTTGTTTGTAGTGGAGATTACACAATTTTTAAAACAAAATAATGCATATTTTCCTCCACTGGCTTGAATCAGCTAGAAAATAAAGTAATTTTTTTCATTGAAAATGAAGAAGAAACATGAATCATATTTCTAGCTACAGAAAAGAACAGAAGAAAAACAAGGTGCCCAAGGAGATCGCCCGAATCAATCCTGGCGTCTTCCAGGTGGCGTACGTGCGTTTTTCAAAATCTATTTCAGATTTCTGCCTGGAGAAATCTGGGCGTGTTTGAGGGTCCTCAAATCCCAGTGGTGCCACTATATATACCATAGTCTAATACTACACACTGTTGTTGAGTCTATCATCTATAGTTAAAGGACTGATTCTTTTCTAGTCAAAATAGTCCTATGAACACCGGATACACTAAATTTTTGACACTTTCTAGTTCCTTTCATGCCTTTTTTGCAAATTAAAAGTCCTAAGAACCTTTTGAGGAGAAGTGTTTGCGGTGTTTACTGCATTTTAAAATACAAAAAATGTTTTAGTGAGCGTTCGTTTCAAGTCATCAACGTGTTCATTGCATTGAGAGTACTTGATGTACTTTTTGTGACTTCAAAGGAATCAGCCCCAAGTCAGATTGAAAAACAAATTTATTCCCAGATGGAACGCATGCAACTTTTTGGTAATTACGACTTTTACGACTCTTCCAACATCATGTAACTCCTTCATACTGACATTTTTCTTTCATGTCATGTGTCATTTTTCAGTTCTTTATTAAGAACGAAGAAAAGAAGAAAAGTCACGCTGGATAGAATTGTTTAAATATATATTTTTTGAATTTCAAGTAATTTCAACAAAGCAAGAAAATAATTTTTAGAGCTATTATATAAGACTTATAACGGAGAGTAGAGTTAGAGACAAAAACACCCACTTTTTTACAGGATTTTTAAGATGTACATCAGTTCATAAAAGTACATCAATTTTCGCATCAAAAAAAATTCTGCTCATCAAATACGGAACAAAAGGAAGTCATAAAAAAAACAAAAGAAAAACCGAAAAACCCAATTTCTGTCGTTTCGCAACGATAGGTTGGATAGGTTTTA
>JAUJPO010041534.1:0-18161 GCA_032270745.1 Tiaropsis multicirrata
GAATCGCCTTGATGAAAATCATGTTTTTGATGTGCCAAGTTTCATTTAAAAAAAGATATGACAGAAATTCAAGCTTGTAACAGATTTACACTGGAAACACTTTATCGCTTGAGCCATTTTTTTTTTGCCGGCGGACGAGATTCAAGATGGCGAACTGAGCTGCAGTTAATCAGAATCAAGCTTTAATTAAATCAGTCAATTGCATACAGCCTACTAAATCTACATATATCTTTGGAATCATGCCACCTAAGAACACTATAACACTAGAAAGCATCAAAGAACTCCTTAATGAAATGAAGAAGGAGATAATTTCAGAGATCAAGACAGACTTGAACCAAAAAATAAAAGAATTAGAAGCCAAAGTTGGAGCATCAGAAACTAACATCACCAACAACAAGAACGACATACAGAGACTTTCTGATAAATTCACCGCCATAGAACTTTCTCTTGCAGAACATAAGGAGGACCTGGTAAAAAGCAAAAAGCTGCTTGATGAACAAAGTAAACAAATTGACAACCAAACGAATCGCTCACTTAGGAACACACTCATTCTCAGACACCTTCCTGAAGAGACACCGGAGAAATCTTGGGACCAAACCAAAAACAAGCTGTGCGATCTTCTTGGTTATTACTTAGACTTGGCCCCTAAACAGATTAATAATATGATTGAACGTTGTCACCGAAGTACAAAATTGAAAGAAGGTAAAACACGACCTATATACATACGTTTCTACTCCTGGAATGACGCCCAGTTTACGTTACATACCATTACCAAGCAGAGAGCTAGAGACAAAAATATAAACTTTAAAATCGACCAAATGTATTCGTCAGCTCTCATGGATCGCCGAAATGATGCACTGTTAGCCAGAAAAGAACTTATACAAGACCCTGATAACTCTATTATTCAAGCTTACATTGCTTATCCAGCCAAGCTTATGGTCAAGGAAGAAAACAGTTCAAAATTTACCTTTTACAAAGCTTTCTAGATAAGCCATCACATCCTTTTGTTTACTTTATTTTCTTAGTTTCAACTAGTTCCATAATTTGATATATGAAATAGTTTTGTTTTTCTCGCTCTAAGGTCATGATATTATTTGGCTTTACATCTAGTGCCTGCTTGTTTCTGTTTAGCTTTTCTCAGTAGCCTCTTGAAAGATACTAGGTTTATCGTCTCGATTATCCTCACCAGCCAGCACTGACTGTTCATTCACAACCATATAATATCACTCAGGTTCAGACAATCACTCTTCTTTCTATCACTTCTAATCTTATCTTCTCATTCAATCCTTTTCCTTCTTCCTTCCTTCTCTTCAAAAATTTATGCCCAGAAAGCCCAAAAAGAAAACCAAAAAAAAACCAAATAAAAACAGCCCTAAAACCAAACGTAATATTGAATACCCTTGTGGAATATGTTCTAATCCAGTAGCTATTAATCACAAAGCAGTCTGGTGTGACACCTGCAACTTTTGGATCCACATCAGCTGTAACAATACATCCAAATCCGAGTACCAACGTTTACAGGAAGACAACAACAACTGGTTCTGCCAAAGATGTTTCAATTCGGAGGTGCCATTTGGACAAATTTCACACGAGAGCCTAAAACTCACCTTACAAGGTAAGAATGATCCTTTTGTAGATCCGCTTAATGATATCAACCTTCAATTCTACAAAGACATAGATTCTGCTCTAAATCAAGACGATGAGGAAAATAATACATTTAATTTTCATTGCCCTTACCTATCTCTCAGTGAACTCAATGAAAAACACAAAAACAATGACTCAATTTCTACACTTCATCTAAATATTGCCTCTCTAGACCTTCACCATGATGAACTAACTTCTATCCTTGGCAACTGTGAAATACCATTTGAGTTCATAGGTATAACTGAGACCGGTTTCAATGATGAAACAACAGCAAAAAATGCTGCTAAAATTCCCAATTATGAGCATTTTGATTGCTGTACCAAGTCTACCAGAGGAGGAGCCAGAATCTATGTCTCTGATAGCTTTGACACTTTGCCGAGACCAGATCTCTGCATTTTCAAACTAAATGAAATTGAATCTGTAATCCGAGAAGTTGTATATGAAAAAAATTTCATTGTTGCCTGTATTTACAAACACCCCTCAGCAGACTCAGAAAACTTCATCACTCTGTACTCAGATCTTCTGGACAAAATTCTTTCTGAAAATAAAAAAGCCATCATATTTGGAGACTTCAATCTAGACCTTTTAAAGGCTGAGACAAATACTAATGTTGACAAATTCCTTGATTGTAATATATCTCACTGTATGTTACCTACAATCACTAGACCTACAAGAATTACTCCGACTTCAAAAACTCTAATTGACAACATTTTTACAAATTTCCTAACCAATGAGATATCATCATTCAATCTTATATGCCATATATCTGACCATCTTCCACAAATCATGAAGCTTAAACTCAAACCAAAAAAACCACCTAAAATTAAAATTATTAAAAGAGATATGAGAAATTTTAACAAAGATGACTTCATATTAGATTTCTTAACTCTAGATTGGCTCAAACTGTTTGAAGGTAAGGATAACTCTGAAAAACTTAATACATTTATCACAAAGGTTAACACTGTGATAGACCAACATGCTCCTCTAAAATCTTCTTGGAAAAAAGTTCTCCAACCTAAAAATCCCTGGATAACAAATGGACTACTCAAATCAATTTCAAGTAAAAATCTTTTGTACAAAAAATTTCTTAAGGCAAAAGACCCTAATATCAAATCTCAAAAACACATTAAGTTCAAAAAACATAGAAACATGCTTTCAAAACTCGTACGAATTAGTAAAAACAATTACTACAAAAACTACTTTACAGAAAACAAAAATAATCTAAAACAAAAATGGAAAGTTGTCAACGAAATTATTGGCATTAAGTCCAGTGCTGACCTTTCTCCTAAACTCATTATACACAATAACACACAAATTACTGATGATAAAGATATAGCAGAGGCGTTTAACAGCTATTATGGAGCTATAGCAGAAAGCACTAAAAATAAAATCCCTAAAACTGACAAAACTTTTTCAGATTATCTAGGTGATTCCACTTTAAATTCTATATTTTTGACTCGTATAACTCCAACATCAGTACTTAAACTTATCAATGAACTAGACTATCAAAAAGCATCTGGCCCATCAAGCATTCCTACTTCATTCCTGAAAATAATATCTCCTACTGCAAGCACCATCCTCTCGAATATTTTCAATTGCAGCATTCGTGAGGGCATTTACCCAGTTTGCCTGAAGAGTGCAACAGTAAAGCCTTTACACAAGAAAGATTCCAAGCTTGATGTTGGAAATTATAGACCAATTTCTTTACTTTCCAACATCAATAAAATTTTTGAAAAACTTCTACATTTTAGACTGACTAAGTTTTTTGACAAAAATAAGATTTTTACAGACAAGCAATTTGGGTTCAGAAAAGGTCACAGCACTAACCACGCTGTGATAGCTCTCACTGAGTTTGTAAGAAAAGCATTGGATAGTGGTGAATTTGCTGCTGGAGTATTTATTGATTTGAAAAAAGCCTTTGATACAGTAGAACATGATATACTATTACAAAAACTAGATCATTACGGTATAAGAGGACCAGCCCTTGAACTTTTTAGATCATATCTTTCTAACAGATCTCAGTGTGTGGAAATCAGGAACAGTAATTCAAATTATATACCAATCAAACATGGTGTCCCCCAGGGCTCAGTACTGGGGCCCCTCCTATTCATTATATATATAAATGACCTCCATCTCTCGCTTGAAAACTCTACAGCCTTTCACTTTGCTGATGACACTAGTCTAGTCTGCTGTGATAAATCAATTAAACACTTAAACAGAAGAGTGAACAGAGATCTCGCACTTCTTGTTCACTGGCTAAGGGCTAACAAGATCAGCCTTAACACCTCCAAAACTGAAATCATTCTCTTTAGAAGCAACAGAAATGTTTTCACCAAAAAATTGAACTTTAGACTTAGTGGTCAAAAACTCCATCTCTCGAGTAAGGCGAAATATCTTGGCATTATACTTGATGAGCATCTTTCATGGAATCCTCAGATCCATGACCTTTCCACCAAACTTTCAAGAACTGTAGGATTTCTTTCCAAACTTAGGCATTTCGTTGACTTCAAAACTCTTCTTGCAATATACTATGCTTTGTTTGAATCCCATATCAACTATTGTCTACAAACTATTGGACACATGACTCAAGCATCCTTTGATAAGATCGAGGTTCTTCAAAATAAAGCCCTAAGAACAATTCATTTTAAGCCCCCAAGATCATCTTCACGCCCTCTTTTCATTAAATCTGCGATTCTACCCATCAAGAAGCAACTTCAAGTTAAGAACTGTCTTCTTGCCTTAGATTTTATACATAATAAACTGCCTAATTATTTTGTTGATTTTCTTAGATATTCCCCCATTCATGAAGGAACAAGACAATCAACACTCAAACTAGAACCTCCGACTACAAAAACGGTAACGTATGGCTCCTATAACATTGCTTCCCTAATAACCAAAGACTGGAATAATTTACACACAAAACTCAAGATTGAGAAACTTCGTGAAACTTCCAAACAAACCCTTAAAAAACATCTGCATCGTTTTATTCTAACCAAAATTGCGGAAAATTAATTGGTTTTCCTGGGTTAAAGCACTTCCTCATCTCTCTCTCTCTCTCTCTCTCTCTCTCTCTCTCTCTCTCTCTATCTCTCTCTCTCTCGATTTCTCTCTCATCATACTCTCTTGCTCTCTCCCTCTCTCTTCCTGTCTTGAACCTGACACTGTATTACATTGTGAATGCTTAAACTCTAGGTTACTTCGAGGGCACTAGTTTGTCGGAACTATCTTCGTTGTTTCCCTTCCGTTTTTTCATTCATTTTACTGCACTAGTCTAAACCATCTACTAAATAAAGTTTATTACATATTAGAACAACTTGTGCTAGTATTTTTATATGTATAAAGTTTCATATGTATATAATTTATCCTATTAACTGTACATTTGCATAGCAAAGCATTTATCGGTAAATACATTTATCTATCTATCTATCTATCTGTGACATGTGTTTTAGGTAGAATAGAAATTTCTAGCGCCTCGCTGCTTTACAACTGGGGATATATATACCCTATTATCAGATGTACAATTTTAAAGTTCTGAATTTCAGGCTTTATTCAATATTTTATTTTAAGGGACCAAGATAATCGTTTTACCAAGAAATAAATATGGACTTTCAAATAAATTCAACAGCTTATATTGATTTACTTGAAACACCTGTCAAAAATAATTTATTTGAGGTCCATGAATCACAATTTAGATTATTATCCCTTGCCCAGTCAAACTAATCGAACTTCCCATTTCAAAGGAAACTTGTGCTTAAGAGTTCCATTAGTTTCACCACCCACAGTGTGGTCTGAACATTTTTGGGCCTCTCTTTGTGACACGAGCATGACCCGCGCAATCTCGGGTCACGTTTGGGCCAGCTTTTGGGGAACAAAAATACCAGCTGACATGTTATTTCAAGACTAATTGCACTTAATATTCGGGGCCAGTCTGCAGAGCATGGGTGTTACGTTTGGAAATGCTTAAAAAAGAAAACAAAAAATATCAAAGAATAATGAACCTTTTCAATTTCTGTAAAATGTTCTGTAATCCATTATATTTGAAGAATAAACTCTGAAAAATAGTTTTTTAATCTTTGAGCTTAAAAAAAACAATTTGCGAAAAACAGCACTTCTTGAGCAACAAAAATTGCAAATTTAACAGGTTACATTTAAGAAAACAAAAAGATTTTCCTATAAATTAATTCCTCACAGCTTATATATTTAAGCTCCTAAACATTGATTCAATGAACAAGAAACCAACATTTGGCCATCTTATCCAGAAGTCATTTGAGAAGTTTCTAGAAACTAAGACCGCATGTTTCTTGTCTTTCAATTTTCATACTATCAAATCACGCGATTTCAGAATTTGGTCCAATCAAAATGCGCAATTCATTTTTAAGAAACCCCGGGTTTTGAAATCCCACGGATGAAACTCGGAAAAAACGTGTTTCTTAAAACGAGATCAGGTAGGGGGTTTAGATTGAGGGCTGGCACGTTATGGGGGCAAGGTTTTAGATCAATAATTTAGGTTTTTCTAAAAGGTAAAAGGTAGAAGAAGGTTCCTTTAAAACTGCTTGATGTGGGAACCTTTTTATGGAAAGTTATGAACAAAAAAGTACAGGTTTTTACTGCTAAATTTGGTTTTTCAGCCATAACTTTTTACAGAGTAGTGGAGAAATATGATTTGAGGCTACAGTGAAAATTTCAAATCAAAACACAAATTTTTGACAACGTACTGGCTAAAAGTTTGAAGACAATTTTCTTAAATTTGATCAACTTTCAATGCAAATAATTTTATGTTGGTAAAAGTTATAACAATTCTGTTTGGATATGTAAAGGTTAGCCTTTCGTTCCTTTTTATTTAAAAGTGTTTAATCAAGCCAAAATGAAGATGCAGCCAAATCTTTAAGAACCATTTTTCGAATTTTTTCTGTTGAACAATCTAACGAATTTCTGAAAATCGGCCTACTCTAACACCCGTGAGAGTTTTATTTTGAAGCCCAACATGGTTCGAACAATATTATTTTTTGTTTTCAAACATTTTTCATTGTTGTAACTTAATTTTAGTGTCAATTTTTTTCCTTTTGCCTGAGTTTCCTTAGCGCTGATGACGTAATCTCTTATTGTAATACGATTTACGAACCTCGAACTATACTTCTGTTGAACCAAACTGAGTTTAAAGTTCAACTTTTTTGGCTCAACAAACAATTTTCCTTTTTTTTAACAGCTTGAGGATGTAAAAAAGGGGTGGGAGGGGGTGGACTGCTATGCCGATAAAAAAGTTGAAAAAAAGGGAAAATCTCACTTTCATGGAAACTCTTTGAAACATCCCATGCAGTCTGTGAACTCTTCGACGACGCTGAAATATCATACGCTTAAAAAGAAGAAAAGCAGCAAACCTTGGGTCAAAATTTTTTTATCCGTTTTTTTACAGAAATCTGGGACGGCTATTTGGACAGAAAAACTAATAGGAGTTCGAACTACATGAATTCAACTGTAGTCAAATACAGACGCTGGCTTGCTACTTCGTCGAATACAGCTACTTCGTTGAATCTCACTATGCTCTACTGATTAAAAAGAGTGAAGCGATGTTGTTGTAGCGACATGCGACGCTGGCCTGCCAGCTAGTTTCTGTTTATTATCTGATCATGGAAGTATGGTATCTTTGTAAAAAATTTTGATACGTTTTTAAAGGATCTTAAGACAAAAATCATAATACATGATATTATCATAATAAAAATATATAGAAAAAGCCAGCTGGGTGCCTCGTTAAAAAACTTTCACTCTGCCACGGACCAGAAACAAACGTTTTTTTTAGAATAGCCTTAAATTTTGACCATTTTAATGTTACAATTCGGCAAGACTATAAAACTTAAACCGACTGCACTGGGTGAATAATTTTTTAATTTAAATTTTTTTTAAATTGTATAACCCCTATATTTATTTCGTATAGCAAAACAAATAAAATGACTCAAATAATGTTTTACCTAATTTACCAAATAGTATAAGGCGAGGACAAATTTAGTCTGTTGTGCTACATGCAGATCTTCAGAAATGTATGCATCGGTGGGTAAAATAAAAATATCAATTTGATAATTTTGGGTCAGCAAGGTACTATAAATATCTCCCAGTCCCAGCATTTATCTAGATAACTTTGGGAAAATAAGTTTGTTCTTTAAATACTGTATTACTTTGAATGAACGCCCAGGGTGTTTTTAAATTTTTGGGATTTTATTAAGAGGGTGTTTATTCTAGGGGGGCATTCACCAAATAATTTGAAAAATTTAACACAAAGTATTGTTATTGGTTAATGTGATACATATATTTGGATACAATAACAACATTATTTGAGCTGAATTTGAGGAAAAAAGGATTATATAGAAAAATTAAAACAGAAAATAGTAAGATATCCTTGTTCTTGTGTGTCTAAATACCCATCTCCCTCAAATCAGCCTTTTTTCAAATAAACGCCCCCTTTAGGGGAGGGACGTTCTTTCAAGGGGGGCGTTTATTTAAGATTTTCCTGAAAAGGGGGGGGGGCGCTTAAAAGAAGGGGCGTTTATTCAAAGTAATACGGTAAACATTATAATATATTAATTTCCAACACTTTTTAAGTCTAAGTTCTAGAAGGGATAAATCTTCAGCTCTTAACATGATTCTTTCAAGGAATCAAAATATTCAATATAAAATAATTTTCTACAAAAAGCACCCTAACAAATATGCAGATATTTTAATGTCCCATGTATGAAATATTTTTTTATATTTCAAGGTAAAAATGTAATGCTCAAGATGGTATTAAGACATTTGAATAACGCTACCTAAAGAAAGTTATGAATTTCATTCGTGGTATTGTTAGAAAGGGCAAAGGAACCAATTATGGGTCAAGTGAGAAAGAAAATCCTGCCTTGCAAAAGGAAAGGAGTCTTTGTGTACAGCATCTTCGAAAGTTGTTTTTGGAATTTCTCCACCCACCAGCTCCATTGAGTAAAGAACAGAAAGAGCTGAAACAATATTTAATGTTGCCTCTATTTTTGAAAGCTTTTAATGGAACTGACCCGATGCAAATATCAGAAAAGTTTGGAGATGTGTTACAATTTGCTGGCCATACGTCAACTCTCATGGTCTCTGAAGTCCAAAGAAGAGCCGCAAATAAAACTAAACAACAAGCTAGTAAAGATATTTTGATATTCCTATGCCATTATGAAGACGACATTGATAATAAAGGATGGAATTTGATAAATACGCTTTTGTTTCTAACAGAAAGTGAATCGGCTGTGATCGAGTGCATGGTTTCCACGTCGTTGCAATCTATCCTTGTCAAATGTTTGAAATTATTCTTTTCACTGCCAGACAATGTCGGTGGCCATGATAAATGTCTGCAAATACAAAGAGTTTTAGTTCCAATACTTGTAAAACTATGCAATCACCCAATTACAGCAAAAGAATTGATAAGGACGGATGATTTAGCTACTTTATTTGAGATTTTAACGACAGCATGTTCACCAAGCCATGCTATATGGCGAAGTGGAGTCTCGGAGGTGATAACATCAATAACTAGACATTGCTTTACAAGTGAAGTTGTGGACTACATTTATGGTAAGAATTACTGATTGGAATATTTCTCATTTTCTTACCTTATTTTGAAATTTCTTAATAATATCAAAAGAGTGAGATGGGTATGTTTATGCTGCTGTGCTTCAATTCTGATATTTCACGGTAGGAGCATTAACAGATCAGCTGTTTATTTCAGTTATCTCATTTTGAATTGCACTTTCAAGAAATACATGAAAAACATAAGAGAGGAATACACGTATTTGTATGTTTAGGTAGAATATAGCTAGCTGCTTTTATTTTGATTATATTCTGTCGTTTTTAGAAAAATCTTGCATCACTCTCTGTCTTGCGAACATTGAGAGTCATTGTGATAAAGATCCTCTTGGTGTTATTGAAATGTTCGTCACCTTGACATGTGTGTTGAAGGACTCTGCCGATGCATCTTCCATTCTCTTGGATAGTTTCCAGGATTGCCAAGGATACAAATTCCTAGCCCAAACATTACTCAGATTCTCTGAATCTAAAAACGATCACACACAGGAAGCCAGTCGCAATCTTGTTTTGCTGGTTGCTTCTCTGGTCATGACAGGTTACGAAGCCATCTTCCCTTCGGGTGCTATCTCGACGCCCTTTCATGAATCTGAGTATGTTATTCCAAAGCCAAGCAACTCTCAAGGTGTCAGCATTAGAAATTTAGATGCTTTTAAAGTGTTGATGGATGCCTTTTTACAAGTAAGTGCTTTATATTCTGTAAATTTTGTAATCTCGCGTGTTACCACTATCTTAAACTAATCACCAAATTTGCTCAAATTAATGATGCTCACTTGTTGGTTTACTTGTACACCTATCCTCCTTCATATTTTTAGGCAAAAAGTGAAAATCTATGTCTGGCCATCATCAACTCCATTCAAAGTTTATTGAATTATGATAATGCAAACTATTTCATCATCGAACCTATCCATCCCTTTGCGCAATTCATACAGCGAATGCCAGATAAAAGTCAACCTGTCAAAGAAGCCATAATGAAACTAGTGGAGTTTGTGGCTTTTCAATTATCATGGGTGCCAAGCCAAGAACTTGTTGCAATGACCATCCTCTTCAAAAATCCAAGGTATTCAATGTGCTCTTTTGCATAGATTGGCCTTTTCAGGAGCAATGTTTTTAAATTGTTAATTTTGCAATTGGTTTTCAAATTTGATAACAATTTGCAACGGCGGCAGCAGAGGGAGGGGAATTTTTTTTCCTTAAAGGCGTAAGGGTGTTGTATGGCGTAGAATATTCTAGAAATTTCTAAGAAACGGATCTTCGATGTTTTTAATAAGAAATTAAAATTGATTGCAAAAAAAAATCAAACAGAGTAGAGTTTCTGTTGTTTTGTTTATTTATTTTCGAAATTTTCTCTGTGAAATGTGTTTTTTGTTTGCCCCATGTAAACGATGTCTTTTAATCTGACTTGCAAAACAATAATTAATAATGAATTTTTGATTCGTATAGTGACAGTGAAAATTGTACATCTTGTGAATAATACCTAACTACGCGTTTTTATAAGAACATTAACATTCGCAGAAGCCTTCTAATGTTCTTAACTTTTCTGGTTTCAAGCCTTAAAATGTTCTTTAAAAAACGTTCTTTAGTCTTTTAATTCATGTGTACATAATCAAGAATGAAAAAATGTTCTTTTTGTTTTGTTCAATTTTTTGACCTCGAAACCTTATGTTCTTATATACTTTGTTCTTAAAATATTAAACGATATCTTTCATCACAACAAAGTAAAAAAAAGTACACTACTCTGAGTTTCGTGTTACTGCACTTGTCAAATGTACAAATAAAATGAACCTATTTTGAAATTCTCATTTAGAATACTAAAAAATGTTAAAAATTGAAATATATAATTGATGCAATAAAAAGTGTAAAAAGTATAAAAGGGATAATAAAAAAGTTTTTTAAGTAAACAAAAGGAATGTATAAAAATTGTATAAAATAAATCTAGTGTTAGTTCGGTGGGACTGCTTTGAAGTTTTTTAGTAGAAATTTATTTACATGACGTTATTTGGAAATTAATTCCGAACGTTTATTAATTAAGTCAAGATCTGACGTCATAATATGATATTTCTCTGTCAGGCACAAATTACATTGTTTTGAGCCATTGATATAAGGACGGGCGTGGTCAATTATTTCCCAGTTCAATTTAGGGGAGATTGAAGGTCCCAAACGTAGTTCGAAAGTTCAGTTGATTTCTTCTTGTCTTCATTCCTGAACGTATGTTTGTGGCCATACCAACGTTGTTTGAAAGAATTGGCAGTTAAACCAATATAATGTTTGCCTGCCTCAGTGTCGACTTTTTTGACGTTACACTTGTAAATAACTTCTTTTTCCAAACAATTTCCGTTCAATGGACACTCATTTTTCTTTCTGCAGTTACACAATTTTTCGTTTCCATTATTTGTATCTATTTGATGATTTAGAACTTTCTTGTTATGTGATGATATAATTCTTGAAACATTTGGAAGGCAGCTATAGCTAACTTTCAGGTTGTTACGGTTAAAGATCTTGTGGAGACGATGGTTTTTCGGGAAGTTTTTGTCTACAATACTCAGAAACTTTTTCGCTACATTCGTTTTTACGTTGGTGCTGAACGGGGGGTTGAACCATATGATTTTTCTGGGTCTGGATTTTGTTCGTTTTGTGTTCGGTGTTTTGTAAGTCAGTTTTTCTGTGTAGCCACTTGACTGAAGTGCATCGTTATACAGTCGGGATGCTCGGTCGAAAATCTCCTTGTTTGACGAAATTTTGCTTATTCTTTCAGAGATCATTGTCGGTATGCGTTTGATAATATTGGGTGGGTGATTCGATTTTGTGTGTACGTAAACGGGATTGCTGTTTGGTTTGTTATACGGTTTGTAAGTCCCGTCTAGTAGGTTTAAAGTGATGTCGAGAAAATTAACGGTTGTCAAGTTTGTGTCTATTGTGATTTTGAGATCAAATTCTTCTCTGAAGAGCTGAATGAAATCTTTCCTGATTTTGTCGGCGTCGTGCCCATTGATTACCTCGAAACAAGAAAGACCATCATCACGGTATAGACCAGATATCTCGATACCATACTTTTCGCTCAGACGGTAGAGTATAAATAGGCCGACTAACTCGCATAATTCAGCCCCGTCGTAGCTTTCCATTGTTACGTCAAAGTCTTTGTCTCCTTTGCTTTTGATCCAATGCTGGCCATTTTGTGAAAAGTAAAGATTTTCTCGAGTGGAGGATAACTTGCTTTTGCTCTTCAGAAATGTTTGTGTATTTTGAAGCATGTTCGATTGCTTTCTCTACGAGTTTCTTTGTGATTGACGGATAGAATTCCTCGATATCGAATTGGACGAAGACGCAGCTCCTTTTTCTTTTGATGTTGGTGAACCAATTAATGACGTCATCGGAATTATGCCACTGGTGGACTTTTGTTTTCTCTCTGACGATATTGTTTATTGACTCGATGTTGACTTTGCTGACCTTTCCCAATTCTGGTTTAGCGGGATTTATAAGTCTGCATTTTGGTCGGCTGAAAAAATCATCTTTGTGATCTTTGAGGGTAATGAACGCGTTATTTTGTGCGAGGCATTCAATTCTGTCGGATAAGTTCAGTTTTTCGGCGATTTCTTTCGCTTCCATGTTGATTTCGTTGTAGAAGGTTTTGTCTGACTTTTTGTAATTTCGTGTGACGTTTTCGTGATAAAGTTTGTCGTGGGAAGATTTTGTCATTTCGTAGAAATTTCTTGTTTTGTCGGCGGGTATGAAGGCTTTTTCTGATGATTTGATTTTGTTAATATCTTGTTTCAGTCGATCTTGGAATTGGTTGCGGGCTGGTTTGAAAGTTATCGTTTTAATCATTCCGTGAAGATCATTTTCAAAGTTTTTCAGATCGTTGTGCTGCGGTGGGCAATTCAAAGTTTTAAATCCAATACTTTGTTCTTATAAAAAAACGTGTAACGTGTATTTTTTTTTAGTGACAAGTGCAGTCAGTGTGCAATTTTGAACACCTTGATCCGTTTGATCAACCACAATGTGAAATATAAAGGAATCCTTCGACAAGCTGGTTTAATCGATGTGATGGTGGTCGCACTTCAACGTTATTCCCTCTCTGTGAAAGATTCCAGTAGCCGTAAGTGATAGTTGCTTTCAAGTGACTTATTCTTGGGTAAAACCTTTTTGAAGTGTTAAAAGTTGAGGATAGAATTGAAACTTCATATCATGAAAAATCCTTGATTCAGTTTTTTTGCAATTTTGTCCTTGAATGTCCTGGAATTTTGTGGTCTAAACTCCTGGAAAAAGTAAAAAAATGTCCTGGAAAGTCCTTGAAAGTCCTGGAATTTACAAAAAATATTTGCGTGGCCACCATGCTTTTTTGCAGTGTAAAGTTGATGACAGACAAAATAATTTAGATTTTTTTTCATTCTTTGACGTCAACTTATGAAGTAATAACAATATTGACAAGCTCGACTGAAAAGTCACGGAAAGTTTGAGAACTTTTCAAGGTTTGACTGGGAATTCTTCTTTTTTTTTACAGTTGTAGAGACAAAAGATGAACAGGAGGTAGAAAACACCAAAGATTACATTTTCCTTCTTATGGAGTGTTTACGTCTATTGATTGAGAACAATTCAGTGAATGCTGGTCTGTTTCGACAACACGGTGGTTCAAAATACACACATGAGTTGATACCACACGAAACGTCGCGTCCTTTCGCTTTGAAGATTTTCGAACAATTGATTGTGGATGGTGGACACGAAGATTTAGGTATGTTTTGGTTGCCTTGTTTGTTTGTTATTTAAAACATTATTTTACAGGTTTTAGAGCCAAAAGTGAGTCAAAATTGTCATCCTGAACTTTTACTTTGCTGCATTTTGATAAAGGATAAAGGGATTACCAAATATCTCAAGAAAGATTTAATTTATGTGATGTCTTTTTAATTAAAATATACTTAGTCTGAGAAAATTATTTTTGCTTGAAATACGTTTGAAAAACCCGATTAGATAAATGGCATCGGCTTTGTAAAAGATGAATTTCAATAAAACATTTTTACTGAAATTACGGAGTAACAATTCAACAGTTTCGTTTGTAGATGGGAGCCCGTTTACTTCAAATCTTAACTCAATTCGGAAGTAGACGGGTCTCATTGCTTGATTTTTCTTCAAGATCTTGAAGAAATGCATAAATTATGCCCTATTTCAAGCGTTTTGTTTGGTTCAATTTTGTAACTGTCATTTTGCTAGTAAATTCAAATTACTCAAACTTACCATGCTGTTTTCTCATGTGAGCTTTGTGAAATTACTAAAAGGTTGTATGGGTCCAGACAAGTCAATACTTTATGTTGATTTGTTGCAATGGCTCATGATGAAAACCCTTCTATATATTATATAGGAACAAATTTAAACTAATAAGTATGGTCGGTTTCTGTGCTTTGTTTTGACCGCAAATGTGAATTTATCCCAATAATTTTATAATTCAAGAAATAAGTTAAGATACTGCCTTTTGTTGTCTTTGTACTGCATAAAGTACTGTATACGTTAACATTTCTTTATGTAATTGGAGAAATATCTCAAATCTCGAGATGGAATAGAATTACTAAATTTGGTGTTGCAATGAAAGCATATTTGGTATAGGGTTTATTTTTATGGGAGAATTATCCGTACCCTGTCGAGGATGTCGATTCTTCTCAACACCCTCCCCTGGATGTCATATCCTTGGTCTTTAAATTCTTACCCCTTGGATGTCCGTGCTGAAAATTTCAACCCCCCCCCCCTGGATGTCCTATCCTTGGTCTTTAAATTCTTACCCCCTGTATGTTCTAGGATA
Source organism: Tiaropsis multicirrata (assembly GCA_032270745.1). Taxonomy (NCBI): domain Eukaryota; kingdom Metazoa; phylum Cnidaria; class Hydrozoa; order Leptothecata; family Tiaropsidae; genus Tiaropsis; species Tiaropsis multicirrata. The sequence continues at coordinate 15,017 of JAUJPO010041534.1, forward strand.
ATTAAATTTCCAACCCCCTTGAATATCCTTGGTCTTCCAATTCTTACCCCCTGCTATCTTATCCTATATCCTCAACAGTATGTGTACTGATTTTCTCTGAAAAAGCCAATTAATACAAAGCCGATTGTAATATTCTTTAGGGATGCTGAAGTGTTGGACCACCGTGAGAATCCATGCTCCAGCGACCGCTTCATACCGGACACGAAAGGCCGGACATACATCTTCTTCATCCATCAAAAGCACACGGGTGACTACGAGACATGGACAAATGTTGCACGTTGTTTTAAGTTGTGGGATTTAGACGTTCGAGGTTTCCATAAACAAATGTGGAGGTTTTGGATGAAAGAGAATCAGATTTTTGTAGTCGGTTCCAGTTCTCCTTATCTCCATTATAAACCCGATCATGTGAATCCGATTTTTTTACCGAAGAAAAAGAAAGAGTGATTTTCTATCTATGTGTTTATGTGGATTATATATAGTTGTTGAGTTTTTTTAGGATTTTATAATTCCAGAGGTGACCATTTTTTGACATGTTTAGAATTAATTTAACTAAAGAATTCTGTTCTCTCGACGGAGATATTTATTGAAACTAATATATGAAAACAAAAATGGCCGTAAAAAATAAAATGATGTTGATAGTTCATCTTCTCTGGAAAATTTGGGCTACCTACCTAACCCGTTGGTAGGGTACCTTTTTGGCTGGTTTGAGAAAAAGAGGAATTTGGAATTTGAACCCCATTCCGGGTCACTTTTCACCAATCTTTGCATGGAATTGCCTAAAAAGACTCCCAGATATGGTCCAATTTTCGAACCTCAAGTAGCATACACCAGTCCGACCATATGGTCAGGCTCCCCCTCCCCTCTCCCCTGGGCCTAAATAACATATCATTCAACAGTGTTTCTAGAATATGAAGATAAATTGTAGTTACTATTTATAGCGTTTTTAAAAATTTTCTATTTTAAATTTTTATTTTTTTCTTCCAATTAAATAATTACATACTTTTTGAATTGAACAACATTTACACATTATATGCTAAACACCGTTACTCAAAAAAATAAGCCATAAAATGTCACTGAATTGTATTCTATCGTACAATTGTAAACAACTTTTCTTTTCCTGCTCCGTTGCAGCCCTAGCCATGACAGAGCCTCCTTTAGATACGAAAGATTTGAGTTGAAATTTGCCTTTAAAACACAACCAAAGTCGAATTTTGTAGCCTCCTTGACAAAAGGTTTTAGGACGTGGGGGTCATTAATTTTTTCCTCTATGATACGTGTAATTTACAGACAAAAAATTGCTTGTTTAGCCATTCTTATGATTTTGGTTGGAAATCATTTGGTGGAGCCCTCGACCCCCTAAATGCTTCCCCTAGGAAGAAATTCCTAAAGATAAATCCTTAGCCAGAGTGCACCATTTTTTGGAAGAAAAAAAAAATCATCGCTTTTTTAGAAAAATATTTTTTTTTAAAGGCCATTCATTTATTTGCCAGGACAAATGACTAAGATATCAACTTTGGTAATCGTTAAAAAGCCCTCTTTCTTAGCCACATTTTTTTTCCTTCAAATGTCAAGCGGTCAGGAGTCGGTGACCGAAAGACGATGTACGCCGGTAAAACGATACCTTTTCAATAACCGTATATATATGTTATTTGTCGTCTAAGGATTAAGGAACCAATCAAAAAGTTTTGTTTTGACGTTTGTTATGACAAGTCGGCAAAATTAAAGGGAAAAAAAGGAAATACATTTTGATGAATTATCAAAAAGTACGACTTGGCTATTACGGAAGCAATATGTGCTATTTTAATATTGTGGCTTATTTTTAGCTCCGCAGTATTAGGCTGGAGTCGTTTATATGACGTAATCTTTTCGATACGGCAAAATTTTTGTAGTGGCGCGTATAGACTTCCTTATGTTAAAATTATATTCCAGTATTAAGTTTTGACTATTCATAGTTGGATCATAACGATCGTATTCTGATGTTATGACCTGAGATCCCATCTGTCCTAAAATCTTAAAATTTGATATTTACAAGTAGGAAATTTGAAAATTTTGAAATGTCTTGCTAAAATTAAGAGGGTGGAATATGATGACCGGTTTATGCACTTTAAAAGGCTTTTTGGCAATTTTTGCATGCTATAAGGGTCCGATTTTAAAAGCCCAAATTTTGGGCCGAATATACAAGATAGTTTTGAAATCGAGTGCCCCTTGGGGTTTCCACCCAAACTTTATAGCCATAAAGTAACAATGTTGGCCGGTTTGCGGTGGGTGCCAACATTTGAAACAAAGGAAAAAAATCTCTAAAAATGGTCACTGAATGTTGGTCAAAATGTTGACCAGTTTGCGGAGGCCTTAAGGAACGGATCTTATCCTGTTTTGGACTTTCTTCAAAAGGCGTTTAGTTTTTATTGTGGTATACTTTATTGTGTGCAATCAATGTTTTGATTATCTTTTTCCTGTCTGACAGCAGGTAGCCTGTACCAATCCCGCGCACCGGGAAGGACGATTGTTAAATTTCGAAAAAAAAAAAGAGGGTTTGGTACAGGCTATCAGGCAGGCGGGGGTAATAAAAAGAAGATAAAGAAAAATAAACAAAGTCATTGATTTGAAGTGTCTCATGGGTCATGATAAATGTTGTATATAAAGTTTCGTCTTATTCTTTCTGTGCTGATGTAACTTTTGTTATTTTAGAAGGTGTTAGGTTTGTGAATGTTATGTATATATAAAACTGTGAAAGAAATGAGAAAAAGTGTAGTACAAACTTGAATGCGAATTGAAATAAGAAAAAGGCTGGGATATGGAGTGGTTGTCTAGTTTTGATGATGATGAGGAGAAGGTCGCGGAACCATTAAGAATCGGGTAGAGATTGGTAGCAGGCGTTGAAGTATCGTTCGCAGACTGGGCATTCCACTTTGATTCTCTTCTGCTTGACTATGCATTTTCCAAAGCGAGGGGTAAACCACTCCCAAAAAGGTGTACGAAACTTTTTTGATTTTTTTGATTTTTTGTTCTTTTATATGATTTAATGATTTTTTGATATTTTGGTGATTTTTCTGTCATTTTTTTGTGAATTTTTGCCAATTTTGAGGTGATTTTTGATTTTTTGATTTTTTTCTTGAAAAAAGTGTACGAGATTTTTTTGAGTGAT
>JAUJPO010041544.1:0-18159 GCA_032270745.1 Tiaropsis multicirrata
TGGGTCTGATAGGGTTAAGAGTGCACTCTTTTTGTCTTGATTGTTGACTGTTAATTTTAGGCAGATTTATGTATAACGTTATCAAACTGCCTCATTTTGACTTTGTTTCTTTCTAGTGTTTTCCTTTGCTCATTATAACTTCAATTCTGCATGTGCGGTCGCTCACAGTGTTTGCAAGTATACTAGTATACCTTATTGGTACTAATTTTCGCGTGTATTAATTTTCGCGCATCAAGAAAAAATGATTTTCGCGCACCAGCCAATAGTCTTCAAATTATCGGTATTAATTTTCGCGCACAAAGGCCTCCAATGTATTCTTTTCTAGGCATACAAATACCGAAAAACGTACGTACGTCGAGGGGGGAGGGGGGTCTCTTAAAAGCGTAAAAATAATAAATTTGCAATTTTCGAGCGTACGTACTTTTTGAATGGTTCCAGAGCAAGTGTGTTGATGTTGATTATGAATATAATTCATTGATATTGCATTCAAAAGTTAATAGTTGACAAATTACTATACACATCTTAGAGGGTCAGAAAAAATAGGTGGCCATTTTTGGCTCAGTTTTCTATAATGGCAGATTTACAGAGGCAGACCTTATCAGAGATAATACTGATAATTTTGAAGATGCAAAGTTGGATGCAATCTCGAGATATAAAGTACTTTTTCTCGAAATTTATAACTCACAAACTACTAGTTCAGGCAACATGAGGCACTTACCCCCAGCTTGGAGATGAAAAAGGTTTGAGACTGTTTTTGGGTTCTGACACACCTATATTTTGAGAATCACGATGGTTTTCAGGCTAACCAGGTGGCACCAATGCTGGGTAAGGCCTGGAACAGGGGTGGTTAGAAGAAAATTTGGACAAGATTTTCCCTTGGGTAGGTCACTTATTTTCTCTATAACTCTTACAACGATGAAACTTTGTGTACAGGTAGTAAACATGTTGGAAATTATCTTTGTGAAGTTTTGTGTGATTTGGAATTTCAAAATGATCAGTATTAAATTTCCAATCGATTGATATATAACAAGTCTATATTTGAACTCTATAAATTTTCGACTTTTGCTTGGAGGGTCTCTGATAAGGTCTGCCACCGTAAATCCGCCATTATGGAAAACTGACCATGAGCAAAAAATGGCCACCTATTATTTTTGACCCTCTAAGGTCCATATAATCATGATAAGAAGTCAAAATGACAAATACGCAAATGTGCATCGGACTAAACCAGATAGTTCACTTCAAAAAAGTAGGATTTCAGTTTGCTGTGTACTTAAAAAGTGTTAGTTTCAAACAAAAAGGGCTTACTTTCACAAATAGAGGCGTTGGTCTCAGGTTCAACGATCTCATTGTGTCCAGGTGGGCAAAATGTGTAACAATGATCACTTAATGACCCTCTGAACAATGCAAAGCCCTTTTTACACGTCAAACATCCACGGTTGATGGGTACAAGTGAGTCGCCTATACATTGCTCGCAGTTAGCAACTGGACAATCTAGAACAAAACCATAAAAATCTTCAAAAGTCTTCAATCACCCGGAGGGTTTATAAACTGTGAACTACCTGTTTCGAGTTGCATATCATGCAATTAAAACTCCGAGTTTTGCGAGTTGCAAATAGATCTGCGAGTTACGAATTGCGAGTTACAAGTTAGTTAAGTTAAAATCAAAATTCAAAAATCTTTTTCACCTTTTTCTTCTTCCTTGGTACACAAGTCTACGTCATCAACTGTGTCTTTTGTGTATCCTTTCGGACAGTATCGGACACATTCAGTTGAAATATTGTTTGCATCCATCATGAGTGAAAAGCCTGGGAAACAACGATTGCATTCAGCAATTGAAGCCTCGCAAGATCCACACCTGGCATCTGAACATGCTGTTGATATAAATTGATGAAAGATTAATTAATAATTATTACCTACTGTACAGTGTATTTGGAAGCAAGCTTTTTTAGACAGGTCCCCTGGTACATATGGTGCGGACGCTTAAACCATTATTGTTATTCAATGTTGATGAAAAACGAAATTATGTTGGTTACAAGTTTGAAAAATTCCTTTTGTATGTAAATTGTGTAAATTTTAAGGACTAGTTGAACTCACTAATGACTTTTAAGAGGGAGAGAGAAGAACGTTTTACTCTTACCTATACAAACGACTCCTTGTGCAGCAAATCCAATAGGACAACGCGCGACGCACGTGCTATTGCCAAAAGGTAATACAAGTTTTAGGTAACCTTCAGAACACATTGTGCAAAATATATCTTCGCATCCTTTTGGTGGGGGTTTTTCTGTTAAAAAAATAGATATGAGAAGTCAAATCAACACTTATTTTTGCTAGATCTGATATGTGTACAAAAGTTTCTAGAGCTAAGATTAGCAGGATCAGCAGTTAACTTCTTCGATATCAAAAATTAGTCTGACATTCAATGGAAGACTTCGTTTGTTTAGCCCGCACATAATCTTACGACCAACACAAGAAAGCCGTCTAGACGCTACAAAGTAGGGTACCTGTCGTAGTTGTTGTTGATTCTGTCGTAGTTGTTGTTGTCGGTTTTTCTGTCGTTGATGTTGTTGTTGTCGGTTTTTCTGTCGTTGATGTTGTTGTTGTCGGTTTTTCTGTCGTTGTTGTTGTCATCGGTTTTTCTGTAGTAGTTGTTGTAGTTGGTGTTGTGGAGGTGGAGGTTTGTGTTGCATTTGGTGTAGCTGTTGGCGGTTTTTCTGAACTAACTTTTGTTGTTTTTGTTGTTGTTGTTGTTGGATTTTCCGTTGATCGTTCAGCGTTTGTTGACATTTCTTCTGTTGTCGATATTTGCTCCGTTGTCAACATTTCTTCTGTTGTCAGCATTTCAGTTGTTGGAGTAGGAGGTGTCGGCAGTTCTGTCGGTAAAACAGGCCTCAGGCATCGCGAAACACCGCTGACGTATTTTTTCACGAAGCCACGACTACATCTTCGAAGACAAAGTGATGAGCCCATGAATGTTCTTTGCAATGCAAGGCCTGGTTTACACTTGCTACATCTCCATAAGTCCTCACAACGTTGACATTGGCTTACCGAACATTCTAAGATTGTATAAGGCGTTATAGATGGCTTGAAAATGAGTTCATCCAAATCACTTTCAAGCAGTCCAATGATCGAATATTCTAAAGTGTGACGAGCTGAAGTTTTCTGTCTCAAATGGGCTTTTCCAAAATACTCCATACCCTTGATTGTTGAGGAAGTCGGACACATCCAGGGGTGTTCACTATGTTGAAAAACCCAGGGGTCTATACAAATCAGGAGAAAAGGTGAAAATTCAGGGGGGTCCGTGTAATATTTGAAAAATGACTTCCTCAACATGGAAAAGGAAAACCCCAATCGACCCTTGAATTTTTCCAAGGCATTATGAATGTATTTAAGAAAAGAATTGCATGAAAACTAACTTTCACATTTAAACATGCGGTCCTGGTAACCGCTCGGACAACTTCGGACGCATTTGGAACGATAAGTTGTTGCATCGAATATCCATTTGTATGAAACTTTGCATCGGTTGCAATATTGATCCAAGCATCCAGTCGGTAGTACTGATAAATAAAAAATGGTGGGAGGGTGGTCATTGTAAATGATTTTGAGGGTTCGATTAGAATAAAGGAATAACTTTTAGGGTTTCAACACTAAAATGGTGTAAAATAGGTTATTAAATATAATTTCATGACAAAACTACGAAAAATGTTTGACACTGACCAATAGGTTTGCAGTAATGTCCCCATCGGACGGAATAAAGTTCTTGATATCCGTTGCTAGGACAACGATAAATACATCTGACATAATGGTTGTTGGTGTCAACAATTGTTCGCTGGTGTCGCATTCGACACAAACTTCCTGAAACCAAACAGATAAACATAAATGAAAGAAAATGTAATCGGTGACACCCTTAAATGGAAATGGGGGAAAATTTTGCAATTCACGCATCACGCATTCACACAACGAAAGAAGTCCATTCATGCAAACCGGAATTATGGAAATTTAAAATATATAATGGTACTTTATAATATTTTATTTTTATAGGTACGCTCACTTACCTCGAACGAATGGTACCTTTGGACGAATACGTATTTTACGTTTTAAACTTCGAAACCAATGACCTTCAACTTCGTTCAGATGAAATCCCAAAAACACAAAACAAGCGATGAAAATCCAAGAGACATGCATTTTGGCTGAAAACTTTTTTTGACTCTCTCTCTCTCTTCATCAAATACTTATGTTAAAATAGAAGCCAAAAATGACAGAGTAAGCATTTATTTACGGTTCAATTTTCCTGTGAACTTTATATATATCTGTGTGCTTTGTAAACATGACGTCAAGGTTTTGTCTGATTTTGTAGAGAAAATCAAAATGGTCACTTTTTTATAAGAAATATCTATAAATAGTCATGTATGTGTGTATATCTGAAAATTTATATAAAATTATTTATAAATGACAATTTGTCTGACTACTATATGGTATGACTACTTTAATCGGATAAAGTATAAAATTTCGCGAGTTTCGCGGAATTGACCTTTTTTCGCAAATCTCTTTCTAACGAAAAATTTGCAATTTGCTCATTCACGAAAGTTTATCTCGTCAAAGTTTATCCGGTTAAATTATCAATTTTTCTTTAGCTTGTCGACAAGAGGTTAATTACCTTGCACTTTCGCTTTTCCATAAAACTAGTTTCTTATAAAGAAACATCAGAAGAGCAATGGTGACATACAGAAGGGTGTGACTGGTTGATGATTGATTTAACGAGTCCCCTTCTAAAATAGCTCTACAACTAGGAAGATATTTCACAATATTTGTGTGAACTTTCTTTTGGTTTTTATTGACGCTTTTCCCACCCATAAAGTCAAAACCACATTATATATTATGGTCGTTCGTTTACAATCTCGTACCCAGCAGAGCCTGATTCTCCATTTTTTGATTTGCATGATAGCGTTTCGAAATTTCCGAAATGCTACCAAAATCATAATAAATAGAGGAGAGGACTGGGGACGAGTTTGGGTCGTTTATGTAGTTGTCTCCTAGGATTTCAAAGCAGAATTCTGTTGTGTTTTTCTCTCTGTGAATCCAAATTGTATCTATAGTTAGGGTTTGTTATTTCATAACATAGAATAAAATAGAAGTTTACAAAAATATTGTCATGAAGTTTCATATACTTTTCAAAAGTGACTTTTTGACGATTGAGACAATCAATTCTAAGAAAAAGAAAATTTAAAATCTTCTTGTGAAGTGTTTACTCTTCCTTTGGATAGTTTTCACATTGATCAATGTCTAAGCCAGGGGGCACTATTCTGACGACCGACGGGGACGTGCCACCCGGAGCTCGAAAAATCGATCCTGGCAAATCCGATTCTGGCAAATTTGTCTGATTTATAAACCCTGTCAGAGACTAGAAGGAAAGAATTTCTCATAGTTATTTTGCTAAATATTTCAAATTCTTTTGGTCAGAGGCTTCATAGAGCTTCAAAAAGGTACCCCGACCGGCGGTACGTCTTCGTACCCGATTTTGCTTAGATGCCTCTCCCGATTGTCCAAATAATTTATTTGGTTTATTGGACCTACCTGGAGCTCCTATATAAATTAACTCCCATAACTCAGGATAAAAACACCCGCAATATCACAGGTCGAACCCCTTATCCACGGGAAAAAAGAGGTTTAAAAACATGTCGCCTGTGGAAAATTTGCAAGAATAAAAACATAAAATCTGATACCTCCAATAAATAGTGACAGAATTCGGATTTTGATATCACGATTGAAATCGACAGAAAAATCTCCACCAGGTCACTGAGAGGGGTGTACAAAATGTTTCTACGGAAACATCTCGAAAAAAGCTGGATTTGCCACCAGTTGTTAGCAAACGACCCTCTTTTTAGAGTGTCTTCGAATGAAAGATTAGGTAACATTTAAGGTCTCAGCTCACCTTGTTTTAAATTTCAAATGGTTCAACTGTTTCTAAAAGAGTAACCCTTTTCAGTCCCGCGTAACAGCAAAGTGTTGGGGGTATTTATTTTCCACGTAACCGCATAGCGACACCCTAATGTTTTTAAATTTTGTAAAGTTTTGGCACCCTATAAAGACTTTAAACTCAAACAAAATCAAAATAGAAAGGTTTCATAAAAAAGACCGAGATGATCAAAAGTTATCCCAAATTAAAAATATCTGTTCCCGAAGCGCCTAGTAAAAATATAAGGGCGAAAACTTGCGCAATTTTGGCAACAAAATCATTGATATAATAATTCCTAGACAGTTAATCTTTTGTCAGGTGATAGATTTTAGGATATGTTGATTGTAAACTAGTCTGCATGTTGTATTTTTTTCATATTTATCTCACTTGTCGAAGTCAAAAATATATTTTTTTCATTTTTCGGACACCTGTCAACACGAGGACGTCATTTCAAAAAAAGTTTTTTCCCCAAAATGATCCTCTTTCGATCAGAAAAAAGGGTAGAAATCGTATTGCAATATCTCTTTCCGTTCTGAAGATATGAGGGTTTGTTTATATGTGGTAAGAAACTAACATTTTGCTCCGGGAAACTAGCCGACAAACAGAGGCAAAGAATGTTTGAAACAAAGAACGTAGTACGTAGCTTGTTTTTACACAAAATCTAGATTTTAGATAACAAGATTATAACCTAACAAACTTTACGGGTTAATATCAGAGGAAGGAATAAACTTAAAAAAATTCTGTGAACGCAGGTTTTTGCTAAGTTTTTAAAGGAACGTTCAGCCAAAATTTGGTCTTCAAATTCGAAAATCGACTTTTGGGTGTATACTGAGCCCTTAAGTATAAAAACTAAAACATTTGGAACATCAAGAAGCCTTATAAGAATCTTATAGTAAACCATAATACTATGCGTAAACTAGTCTGTAAATATGAATCGCCTACTAGTCGTGTATCATTTTCGATCAGTGGTTAAATCTTCCTAGCTGACAGTTATGTGATATTATGAAATCCGAATAATACCCGATCTACAAAAATCTTCATATACCGTATAAAAAAATTTCCTCTTTTCAGATAAAACGTCAAAGCCATAACATCTCCGTTCGAGTCGATGTTCCCAAGCACTTTTAACACTTTTCCGAAAATTTCAATAATTCTGAGATTTAACAACAAAATATTAAGATATTGAAGTTCTTTTTGGTGTATTTACTGTAAATTATGAAATTAATTATATGACATAAAAATACTATTTTTATTACTTTAAAAAAAAAAATTAAAATTAACGAAAAAATAATTTAAATAACATTAATAACTAGAGAACGAACGCTACGTATCCATAACTTTCAAGGTTTTAGGTTTCCCTAAGAATTTAGGTACCCCCTAAAAAAAGACATTCGTAGGTACCTCCTGTGAATAGGTACCCCTTAAGAACACACATTAGTAGGTAGCCCTTGTGATTTGGCACCTCGTGTAATTTAACACCACTGAATCTCATAGAATTGAGGCTTTATTTTTGATTGGCTTTGGCTACTGAAGATTTCTTCAGCCCCCAATATATACAATGGGAAAATCTTTAGTAACTAAAAAAGAATCTGCGAAAGAAAATTAAAATAGCATAACGTTTTGGTGAGTGAAAGGCAACTTTCTACAAATCAAAGCTGAAGGACTTATTTAAATTTCAGTGGCGAAAAAAAAACTCTTTTACGAAGCTTTCTCTCTTTACACACCCTCTACATTGAAACCTTTACAAAGTTTCTCGAAGATCGAATAAAAATATAGAACAGAATTTATAAAAAAGACAACCCGTTTATTACTTTATTCTAAAAATATATAAAATTAAAGGTAAGAAATTTATTTCCTTTTCTGTAATTAATTTGCAAGCATTCAGTTCGAAATATTCGAAATAGTTCATTAAATAACCAGGTTTTCCAAGATCGCTGGGAACCTTCACTCGGAAAACTAAGAAAACGAGTCAAGAAAGTTGGCACAGGAATGAAAGAATTATGGCGTTGGACTACCAGAGAGTTAAGGTCACTTAATAATCAATTGTACAGAGCTGTAGAGCTAAAAGCAACCATCTAATCACTCTTTAACACGTGCTTATCATAAAAAATATTCATACACTGACGCTTTTCAGGCGAAATATTTATTAGCGGTGACCAGGATAAATTTTTCTAAGAACAATTCAGAATCCAGCATGGCGATATGTGCAGCACGACCGATGAAAGTGTTAGCTGATGAAGCCATAGGATGGTACACACTGTATTTCACAATGTTGATCTCTTCTTGGATCATAAGAGGGCCCATGATATTGTCCAACATCTCTTTGTATACGCGTCCTATTAAATGAAATTTAAATAAGAAACATTACATGTCTGTTTGAAAGTTCCCTTTTAATCTATGAAATCTCCTATTTCAATTTCCACAAAATTACAAAATTACTTGCATGTAAAACGATGAAAAGGAGTTTGAATAGAGTAGATTTCTTACCACCCTCAGAATTGTCTTTGACTGCTTGTTTGCTCATTTCAACACGTGCTGAGTGGAATGGTACATAGTGATCTTGTACTGAACTCACTAATAACACGTTCTTGAAATACTGAAATCCTGAAAGAAGAAAAAAACAAAAGATGATACCCAAGTATCAGGGAAAATTCAGTTTAGTTTTAACCACGCAGAAAAAGCGTTTCAATACCAAGACTCGTGTGTGATTTCCGAATGCAAATGTCTTTGTGTAGGTGTAGCCAGCCTGCTCTTATTCATTATGATTGGAATTATAATCAAAATGTGAAACTTGAAGAAGATAAGCACTTACCATTGGTTAAACTTAATCTGTACATGAAGGTTTCTCGAGGATCTGTGGAATCATTTAGTGCCAATTGGACCAAGGAACCAGCCTTTTTCCATTTCTGTATCAACCACATACCTGTTGTGTTGTGAACACAAAATTGTTCAAATATTTTTTATTTTTAAGATCGTATTTTCATCAAAAATTGTGCAATAGTTTTGTCTAAGATTCGTAGATAGCCTTGTAATCTTGAATGTTTATTTTAAAAGACAATTGAATAACTGAAGAACTAAAACTGAGAAAAATATAAAAAAATTGAAAAATGAATTGGAGTCTTTTCAGAAGGACAGGAGACAACGCAAAACATACCTGTACTGACTAAATTGCTTGTATGGAACTGCATGCCAAGATGAGGTCCAGACAGTGAAAGAAAAGTGTGTAATTTATTACGATATTGGAAAAGTGAAGAATGCACAACAGCGTTTCGAATGATGATGTTTCCCAGTGAGTGACCAACAAAACTAACAAGAAGAAAGGCAAATTTGAATTACGCTAACCTTTAGCCACCGCTGTATTGTTTAGAAATTCTAATTTTTTTCACTTTCTTTCATGAATTTTAAACTTCAAAGACATATTGTGAAAGGTTTCAGACAATTCTTTTGGTACCATTGAAAAGCCATTGGGCATTGGTTTCAGCTTTCTAAGACAACGGAGTAATTTGGATGAAAAGCAAGTGGTTTTGAGCTATGACCAACAGACTGAGGGTCGTAAAAATGGCGTACGTCACCCAGTGTCTAAAGTAAAGGTTAAAACTATTAATTACGTTTTCAAAAGTATCCTTAACCTCTCTGTTGAGAAATTTCTAATAACTATCTTCGTAATAAGCAGGCTTCCAGATAAGCCCCTACTATGACCCTCAAAAGAGTTATGTGTCTACAATAGAAGGCCATGTGGCCATCTACAAACTTCTTGTATCCAATATCCTCAGTATGGGAAGTGGAAAGAGCCCGTCAAGCATTAAAATAGCTTATTTCATACTATTTAAAGACCATCAAAGATAGGAGGTTGTGGACCTGTCAATTTGAGTAAAGTGAACGTAGCATCGAGACCAAAATTTGTCTCTTTTATTCAAGCGATTTTTAGAGACTTTTGTACTAAAGAACGACGTGGAAATTTCATGAAAGTGTTGAAGAATGAAGTGTCACCTGATTCTTGCTACATCTAAACGTTGGTCGTGTATGTAACCCAAAATTTCTTGCACTAAACGAGCTGTCATTTCATCTATATCGTTGAATGTATCATCCTGTAAAACACAAGACCACAAACATCATATCCAACTATCCTTTCCCCGTGATATTCATGCCAATCACTACTTCATGTCATAGAATCTTTTGCTTTTGCGGTTAAGGAGGGTAACATGGCATTTGACTTGGGTAGAAAGTTAAAATAAGTATTTCTTTAAGAAAATATTTTAAACCTTGTTCCGGTAGAAATGCTTCCTCAATCTTTAAAGCCATTTCAATTTTGCGGTTGTTTTTTTGCTGACCGCGAAATATTAACAGCAATAAAATCCTGATCCAAAAATATAGTTTACCTGGTTAACTTCAGACATGAGGAAATCTAAATTAGCTCTTGGTAATGCCATCTCTAGATAACATTTCACCAGGCGCAAATCACCGCTGTTTCCTGAAAAGTGGAAAAAAGTCAGTTGGTTTATAGCTCGTTGGATATCTGAGTCTCCTCTTTCTTTTAGAACCCCTTCGGGGCCGCCCGTTTTACGCAGGTCGGCGTAGCGGAGGTTCCTTTTTAACAAAGTCGCAGCCCTGACTTACTTAAGGGCAAAATGCCCAGTGCTTCAAATCAATCCTTTTTCAATTCTATTAGCTAGACCCTTATCCTCCAGAATATAGTGCAACTGAATCAAATTTTGGCAGTTTTTGACTTTCAAGCAAATTTTTGCAGAACTAAAATCTCTTTCAAAAGACCAAATTTGGAATCTTTTTGTGCTGCAACTGATGCAACTGATGTCTAAAGCAACGTTTTGTGTCTGCTGGGAAAGTTGCATGTTTGTAGAATTGGATGACAATGATTTTTTTTCTCAGGACAAAAATTAAGATTTCAAGTTGAAAAAAAGGAAAGGACCCTCCTATACAGCCCATGTCGGATATATCAGACATCGGCACTTAAAGGGTTAAGAAAAGTATTGTTACATCGTACACGTCTAGAAAAATATTAGACTAAAAAACTTGAACACATACAAGTAAAAAACATTTTTGTCAGATAATACATGATTATAGCGTTATTTTTCCTTACCATCAAGCCCATGGACGCAGACGACAAGATGTACATTTTCTGTAGTTGCTACGATACGCTCACTGAAGTATGGGGTAACACTCGAAACTTCTGAAAACAAGCTGCAAAAAAAAACAAAAAAATCTCTCTTAGACTAGTTCCTTAAGGGGATTAATTTTCGCGGGGATTAATTCGTGCGAAATTTTTTATTTAAAGCTTTTTGTCGAAAACCCCTAGGAAAATGAAAGAAATTAGGTTAAAAACAGGCAAATTCGCGAAAATAAATCCTGGCGAAATTCTTAAGTTTCCAGTTCGCAAAAATAAATCCCCGTGAAAATTAATCCCATTAAGGTATTTCGGTCCTAAGGTATAACAGGCCAGGTATAAGACTTTCTGGTGGCCACTTAGATACCAGAGTATTTCATTATGAGGAAAAATTATAATAGGATTCATGAAAAATATTGGGTGGTAAAACCATTATCATTATCTAACCCATGCATGAACTACCCCGGGTATAGTGGCACGACAAGGTTTGTAATGGAAACAAATGCATGAGATTAATTTCAAGTTAGTATGACTGAAGACGTACCCATACTTGTGACCATGAAAGTTAAAAGAATTGAGCAAACTGTCTCTTGAACGTTGAAATCTGCATATGAAATGATGAAATGTATTTTATATAAGTCAAAATGAGGTTGAAGTAAAAGGTGCAATTGGTTGAGCAATAACATTGTAGAATGGAAAACCATGCGCTGTGAACCGTGCATTTAAAAACAAATATATACTTGAGTGACTAAAATTTGCGTTTGGTTGGAATCAATTTAGAAGAAATGACAAAAAAAAGAAACAGTTATCCCTGTTATATAAAGAAACTAACCTTGAAGTATTTTCTCTTGAGGCGGGCATGTAAGGCGGCGACTGTACTACCATTTTGTAAGAACTTCTTTTAGAGCCTGTCTTAATAGCTGGAAAACAACTCCATAATTTTGGCTTGTGTTGATCAGAAGGCGAAGGAGGTCCATTAATGACTGTTCCATTATTTTGAGCCGCAGCGGCGCCAGCGCCCGCGACCGTTTCATCAGGGACCTCAAGATCTTCCAACACGACTGGTTCATTTGATCCTTGAGAAGACGTTAGATTATTCTCAGCACCATCTATTCTTGTATAAAAGACAGAATTTTCTTTGGTCTTTGTTTTAGTAGGTGTTCGCGGAGGATCAAGGAGAAGTTTTTGTTTTTGAGACGGACTATTATCTGCACTGCTCGATGGTGTTTTTCGCCGTACGCTGTTTAGTTTCGGATTTTTAAGAGACTCATCTTTAGCAACATCAGCTTCAGATTTCACGGTCGATCGCTCCTTATCCTTGTCCTCACGCGCCGCGTCACAGTAATCAGCACTAGTGAGGTCTGTCTCAGGTGACAAGTGAAGCGACTTGCGTATCTTGTCTTTCGACATGTTCCACTCTTCACTTATACTGTTAGAATATTTTTTCACCAGTGTGCTTCTTCGTTGGTTAAAATCTTCCTCGGAAATGACGGGCGATTGGATTTCTTCACTTTCGTCTTCTTCAGATGATGAAGAAGATTCGAGGACCGACAGATTGTTCATGTTATCTGAAAATAATTAATTGCAGAGTTATCTATTGACACAAAAAAATGCTTGGTAAAAAGATTGTTAAACATTTTTTAATCCGATAAAAGAAACATTGCACCAAATAAAAAATCTAATTCTTCTATCGACTTTTATTTCCGGAATTTTGCTTGCTTTATTTCCTTAACAGTGACACCGGTGATAATTTGTTTACTATTTTGTTTGCAAATTCTATCTTCACCAAAGAAGAAACATCCAACATCCCTTGTTGCTTATATGCTGAACTCTGTCGACTGATTAGCAGCTGGTTTATATTTTGACAACAAACTGCAGGGTAATCACATCCCGCCTATAAAAACCAATAGACTGAGAGGATTTTCTAGTACCTTCAACATTGACAGTCATATCAACAAAATCGTCACCAACAATGGCTTCTTGCACCGTCATTGAACTCTTCTCTTTCTCTATGTCTATGAAAATGAAAACAAAAGTAAAATATTTCGATAAAGCGCGATAAATACTTAGAGATATCAGGATATCAAGTCTAATGCTCTTCAACTTTAAAAGCTGTAAAGCTGCTATATTTTAATATAAAAACACTCTTAAAAACACAATCGAAGAAAAACACAAGCGAATAGTTAAACCAAAGAGAAAGACTATCAACCAACCTTCCTCTGACTTGCCAGGAATATATTTATCTTCAAATATGATGGGTATGGTAACATTATCTCCATCTAGAGTTGCGCATGCTAAATCTAACGATGGTATGAGTTGATAATACAAAGAGTTCTTCAATAAATTGCCCATACGTGTCTGTTGGGTTGCACTTAATTCATGCGAGGTGCAAAGCGATAGCCAAGCGTGATCCTCAGTAAAGAATGCTTCACGCATGTGCTGTTGGCGAGCTTCATGGTGCTCGGCTGCTAGTTTTTGTCTTATAAAATCATCAAATGTAAATTGTTCAAGAAATTGCATCCACAGTAAGGAGAGTTCGGTACTTAATAGATACATATCATCGCCCATCCGTAGATAAAGCTCGTCGGCTCTCGACAGCCGATCAAACTCATTGTTCAACACTTCCAATTTGGCTTGAATGTCTACTTTGCTCAACCTCATTTGCGCATAGTCCGGTAAAAAGAAAATACATTTATGGTAAAAAGCTAACAGTTGTTCGTATAGACGTAAAAGTTGTAAACAAATCTTTCTGTGCAAAAATGAAGCAGTGGCTTTCTGTCGGACGTCTACATCGTGGTTAGGGCTCAGTCCGTTACTTTTACCAAATAAGGCGTTGTAACTGAAATTGCGAACATTTCCAGTCTTTCCACTCCAAATAGGATGTTGTGTTTTTAGTGAAGCTAACCATGGTTGACGAACTGAAGTGATACATGAGTGAGTGGTAAGGTTAAGAGCACCTAAGTGAAAATAATCAAATAAGATAGGACGTGACGAGTGAAATGATTTTCCGAAGATTAAATTGATGTCCAGTGTTTGCGAGCTTACTTTTTCCAACGATTTCGGTGTTGCAGGACTAAAAAAAAAGACATAAAAGGGGGTAAATCAAAGAGTTACTTGAAACTTGAAAGCGAAATCTTTTAGCATTTTGTCATTAAAATTGACCTTATAATTATGTTATTTTGCGGATGATATCGGTCTACTCGAATCAAGCATCAAAAGAAATTTCAAGTACTATCCAGTCAGCCTCAGTTGGTCTTAATGATCAACACTGAATACCTGACGCTAAACTGTCCCAATAATCAAAATCTAATGGTTGGTCCTAAAATGCTAAAAAGGGCTGATGACTTCCAGTAACTAGGGTCCTTGGTTGCTAATTGTAATGAATGCTGACCTCAAACGAAGACACGGACTAGCTTGGTCTGTATTTTGGAAATTCGAAAGGATATGGCGATCAAACACTGTGCCAATTCATTTGAAAATTGGTATTTTCAAAACGTCCTGCTTGTCTATTCTTGTTTACAATTGCAAAACCTGGATAATCACCAAAGACATGGCGTCATAACTTAATTTTTTCAAAACAAGGTGTTTTAGAATAATGCTTGGAATTGAGAGATTTGACAGGGTTCCCAACCAACGCATCTACGAAATAACTTCATCTCTTCCATTGATGACAACTGTCATCTTACGCCAACTGAAACTCATTGGTCATATCTTTCGCATGGACAACAAGGAACCAGTCAAGACCTACACATTATATGTGCCACCGCACGGAATGAGACCACTTGATGATAAAAAAATGTCATTCATTCATTCATTCAACTCTGAAACTGTTTGACCCCACTGACGTTCTAACGGCACACGACATCACCCGTGCTGCTCAAGACAAAGATGGTTGGAGAAGATTTGCAGTCGAACGATGATGATGATAATGAATTATGTTAAATAATTTTAGTTAAATTCGAAATTAAATAAAAAGTCAAGGTATAACTTACTATCTTCTGGAGCATTCTGTAAAATACAAATCAATGTTCAACTCTAACTTCTGGGGAAGCAGCGATTCAAGCTAAATAGAACGAGAAAATGTTTATCTTTTCAAAATACCTTACGTAACCAAAATTAATTCTTACCCAACTATTTACTAAAAAGACCCCTTGATCATGAAGAATACTTTATAAATAACCAATTTAAAATGACTGCATAATGAGATATAAGTGGATCAATAGCGTCAATCTATTTAATCTATTTTATGATTTTGTCGATGCAAGTTGAACACCTTCCCTTAAGCATCAATTGAAATGCTTTGGTCGTGGTTAGATATCGAGACGAAAAGATTGTTTTTAAACGTTAAATTTCCCTGGTTTTTATTTTAACCAGCCTTCCAGCAGTAACTGACCTTGCTTCCATCAAGGAGAAAATGAACTTTGAAGATGAAATTATCTTTGATCGGTACATCTTCGTGTTTGTAATATACTTCAAAAGTACGAGAAATACCGATCGGAGAGTGTTTGTCAACGAAAGCTTTGAATAAACATGGCGCTTGTTTTGAGCCTAAAGTGAAGAAAAAATGATGTAATTTTTAAAACTAACTCAGCTGTACTCATTGAAAAATAACAACACATAAAGTGAAATTTCTCTAATTCAATCCATATTTTAAAAGTGAGGGCATAGAAATAATGTTAACACTTTTTTGTAGTTTATGTATCAAAGGAATGGATATGAAGAAAATGAAAAAACCGCGGTTACACAATACAAACACAATACAAGATAGGATTTCCTAGCGAGATTTAAAATAAAACAGAAGAAAACTGAAAGCCTGAAATTCTCCATGTATTTCAAAGTTCAAAGTTATGTTTTTCATAAAGTAAGATAAATTAAATTTCGCTTCATCTTCTTTCTTCTCTCTCATTCATTTTGAGACAGAGGAGAGTATGAAACCAAATGCATCTCATGATGCACACTATACCTTACAAAAACGTATACCAACCATACGAAGAAAACGTTACCTTCTTTCTCTTCTTTCAATTCACACTCGATAAATTTGGTCTGTTTTTGAGGGACTGATATATGACAGCGCACTTGATAGTACCTAAATCATTAAAAGCAAGTTATATTGAAAACAGTTTTTAAGACTTTGATGAAGGATTAATAAAAGGTATTGAGAAAGGTTGTTGCCAGTTTAAAGTAAATGCTCAATTTATTTGTTGACCAACCAACATGATCTTTCATCGAACTTCTCCAGAACTTAAACATTTCCAATATTGCGTTATGGTTTGGACATAATACTTTGTTGTATCTCTATCTAATGTGTAACCAAAACTCCAAATACATTTTCTAAATATATTTTCTACTAAAAAGCCAAAAAAGAAACTCACCCTCTTTGGAAAAGGTCAACATTGTAGAAGTTATTGAGCTCAACAGCAACTTCGTGTGTCACTTGAGTATCTGCCATCCAACGAACCAAAAAGTCTGTTTCCCTACTCAGACTGTTCAAGCCATATTATTTTAGATATTATATTTTTAGTATACCTTTATCTGAAATTTTCCAAAAAAACAATGTCAAAAAAGAGTTATCTTTCTCTTCCTCCTTTTATCCATTTTACATCTTCCTTTTTAAAAGATGAGAAGATCGATAATGGTGTTAAAAATAGATTAAAGTAGTTTTGAAGAACAACGAAAATTCTTTTAAAATAAACAGGTGTACTTTACTTTACCAAGGACCATGATCCACTTAGATTATTACTCACAGAATCACATGCACTTTACGGCATATGCAAAGGTTTTATGAAAAGGCTAAAATTATTCATCAAAATAAAAAAAGGACATTATGCAACAAACTCTACCTTTGAATTTGAGCGATTTAGGTAATAAAAGCTGTAATTGTCATCTAATCTTTTGAAAGTAATTTTGGGAAAATTTTGAACAAAAAATTGCTATGCATGACTTTACTGACAAAAATATCTGTTTTCCATGTCTTTAAAATACACATATCTCAACTTTCACATCTCTCAAATGGTATGGAATTGAAATTGTGACCAGCGTTAAATATTGTCAATACACTGGAATTCCGCTGTCAAAATTTTAAAGGAATCCAACCCCTGGTTTTGCAGAAAAAGACCATAATATACTGACCTAACTCTAAAATATGGGTATGATTGAGCTGGAATTTTACAAATGATCTCAAATTTTCATTACTCATATCTCATATTTGGATATCTTATATTTTGAGTCCACGCTGATCACACTGAAAGTGGCCAGAGCCATGAAAATACAATATGTCAAGGCAACAGACACTGCAAAAATGCTTGCTTATACAGTTGTTATACATCTGCCATAAAAAACAACTCTCAGAGCAACCTCGAACCCCAGAAGGGTTGGTTTTCTTATAAGGGTATGTCACACAATCAATTCTCACAATTACCAGAATTTCCATGAAGTGAAAGCAACCCTGAGTTATATATAAATAGGGTCAGTCGGGCCCGTAGAACAACAAATTAAATTTGTCACGCCTTAATTATCTTATTAATTACCTGATTGGGGATAATTATTTCTTCATGGATGGATAATTTAATAGGTAAACAACTTTTTAAAGTATATAGGTTTAAAATTTTGCAAAATGGTAATTAATGAGATAATTAACTTTTTATAATTATATAGTTTTTAGGGTTGAGTGCAGACTACAGAGAGCATAAAAGAAAAAATATATATATAAGGAATTCATTTGAAGTTCCTCCTGCATGGAGTGAGGATGGACAAATAAAAATGAATGTTATTTTTTATGAAGTTGCTCCAACTCTGTCAAAGCAATCAAACTCAACTGAAGATTTACAATATTTTGAGACTTTTGATTGGCATTGATTGCTTCGATTAGAAATTGATTATTCATAGTGAACAATACAGACCAGAACATAAGACAGTCATATCAACTTCATAAAAAATAAGATACAATTTTATTTTCCCATGTCATCACTCCACGAAGGAGGAACTTCAACTGATCTCTAGCCTTTTTTTCTTTCTTTTATACTCAGCCTAGTCTGTACTATATACAGTCTAGTCTGCACTCCACCATAAAGGCTAATCATTAAAA